>PVJS01028818.1:0-25244 GCA_004027185.1 Glis glis
TTAACACCAAACTGATACTCATTGTGAAGTGAGACTACAATGCACCAATAAAAACATAAAAAAAAAAAGAAAGCTACCTATAAAAAAAAAAAGAATAACATTGTTTGAATTGTCGAAAATTGCTTTAATGTTTAATTTCATACAATACAGCTGTATTTTCCTATCTGCTTCTGCATTCAATTTGTTAGAACATGTGGTTTGGCTCAAGTATGTGAAGAAAATCTGGCCTCCCACAGATACATTGTTGAAAAAGGAATATAGAGTTTCAGACCTTTTTCAGACTATTATGACTATTCTTTAGTACTAGATCAAAACATGAGTTATATTTTGAAGAGACCTTTTGCCCCACAATTGATATTATAATAATATCCAACCCAAATAACCAGTCATGTGTTGGTTATTTGGAAAAATATAGTTTTGCTAAGTTATACATATTTCCAAAATACAAATATGTATGATATTTAATAAATCACTTCACTAATTACATCATTTACCTCATTAGAAGAATCTAAGTGTGGAGATAATATCATGATTGCCAATGCAAATTTTCAATAATTTTATTTTTTGCTTGAAAGTTCTAATTTTATCATTGACAATAAATACTGTCAGATGTTTTCCTTACAGTGGTAAGTACACTTGGTTCATTTTTGATAAAATATCTGCTGAATTCTTGGGCTTGAGATAGCATTTAATTCAATAAAATAAAAATAGCTTTCTGTTTTTAAAAAGGAAGTTGGTTTGGCTTACAACTTAAACAGTTGCATAAGTACTTTCCGTTATCATACATCCATATGCAGTAGACAATCTTTATGTGTATGTCCCATATCATCACACAGAATATTTTAGAAAGTGCATACCCAAGAGTTGGGTTTTAATAAAATTATTTGATCTTGCTTCATCAAGGGTATTAGTAAATGAAGCAATGTAGTTTTTTTCTAGGGGTGAGGGTATGGTCTTAGAGGAATTCAGAGTCTTAATACAGTTTGGTGCCACTGCCTTGAGTCTTTTTAAGGCACCAGCACTTTTATGTAGCTTCTGCATCATCAGTGTCAATGTTAACCCAGTGATAACACTGGGAATGGACCCACTATATGATCCAGCTATACCACTCCTGGGTATCTTTCCAAAGGGACTGAAATCAGAATATTATAGTAATGTATGCATACCCATGTTTAAAATAGCACAATTCACAATAGCCAAATTATGGAGCTAACCAAGGTGTCCATTAACAGATGAATGGATTTCAAAATTATGGGATATACACACAATGGAATTCCATGCAGCAGTAAAGAAGAACAAAATGATGTCATTTTCAGGAAAATGGATGGACCTGGAGAACATATGTTAAGTGAGATTAGCTAGTAGCAGAAAGTGAAGGGTCATATGTTTTATCTCATAAGCTAGGGAGTAATCGGGATACCAGAGGGACTTCAGATAATGGAGGAGAAACTGCAGTGGAACCAGGAAGGTGGTCTAGGGGAAGGGGGTGGGGAGAGGCAGAACTAATGAAGGAATCACTTTTATTGACTTTCTGTACATATGTGAGAATACCAATGTCAATCTCAATACCCTGTCTGGGGAAGGGGGTGAGTGGGGAAGGAGCCGCAGGAAAGCCCACCAACTTCTGTGTGCATGTATGTCACTATCACTATGAACTACATTATAATGTGAGACTATAATGTACCAATAAAAGTATTAATAAAAAATAAAAATACTATCAACCTCCAAGGGCCAATGCCCCACACTTTTTGAGAGCCAGCGTTTTATTTAATAATATTTATGATGGAGGTATCAAATTTTAGAGAGAAAAAACCCATAAAATATGTAGATATTAACAGGAATTTTCAAACTGAAAATAAAAATACCAGAATTATATATCTGCCAGGCATGGTGGTGCACACCTGTAATCCTGTACTTCAGAGGCTGAGAAAGGAGGACTACAGGGGTTCAAGGCCAGCCTCAGAAACTTAGCGAGACCCTCAGCAACTTAGCAAGATCCTGTTTCAAAATAAAAAATTAAAAGGGCTGGAGGTGTAGCTCAAAGGTAGGATGCCCCTGGGTTCAATCCCTAGTACAAAAAAAATCTAAATTTTAACTTGAATTCTGTGCTATTGAAGTATGAAAAGAAAAAAAAATTCCACTAATATCAACTCTGAGGAGGTCAATCTATAGCTTATGTATTCCAAAGCATGCTTTGCTGAATCAGGTTCATTTCCAGAAGACATAACTTTATCATGTGAGTATAGTTTAGAAACTTAAAAAAAGCTGACTTCTTTTAATTGACAAATAGAATTGTATATTTTATCATGGACAGCATGTTGTTTTGAAATATGTACATATTGTGGAATGATAAGCTAGGCTAATTAACATATGTATTAATTTACACACTTATATTTTGTGGTGAGAACATTTAGAATCTACTCTCTAGGCAGTTTTCAAGAATATAGTACATTGTTACTAACTATAGTCACTATATTGTACAATAGATCTCTTGAACTTATTTGTCCTGTCTATCTGAAATTGTGTATCTTTCGACCAGTATCTCTCCAATCCCTCACTTGGTAGTCTCCATTCCATTCTCTCTCCTCTTGTGAGTTCACTTTTTTCACATTTCATATGTAAATGTGATCATGCAGTATTTCTATTTCTGTGTGGGCTTATTTCCCTCAGCATGATGATCTCAAAGTATATCCATGTTGTAGCAAATGACAGGATGTCCTTATCTTTAAAGGCCAAACAGCATTCCATTGAGTGTATATATCATAGTTTCTCCATCTATTCATCCACTGATTGGCATTAACATTGATTCCATATTGGACACTGTGAATAATGCAATATGGAATGTGGAAGTTTAGATATATCTTCAACACATTGATTTCATTCCCTTTGGATATATAATTTGTAGTGGGATTGCTGGATTTCAAGTAGAAATATTTTGTGCTTCTGGTTATATCTTTCACATAGGCATGTACATGGTAGTCAAATATCAGATATTAAATACTGTTAAAATACCAAAAAAACCCCTGCTAAGTGATTCTTATAGTATATTTCCAATTTTCCTTTTTCTCTGCTTAGCACTTGATAGAATGCTGATCACTAAGAATGAATAATCTTAATTGATATCAGTGCCACTCACAGTTATTGGTGTAATTTAAAATGTATTTCCTTATCAATTAATATTTTCTTGAAAACTCAGTTATTTAATAGACCTTATAAAATATTAAACCTATTAGAATATTCAGAACTCAAAGAGTAGAAAATATTTTACAAAATTCTTCCAAAATATCAATTATGTTGTGTATTTCAGTTCTTTTCAAAAAACTTTCTATCAATGTTTGTCTCATTAACACACACAATTGATGTATAAATTGTTTGAGCTGATAGTTTCTTTGATGACTGTCTTATCCATCATCTACTCATAGTATTAGGCACATAGAATTTGCTTGACAAAATTTGTTGAATAGCTTGAATTTATATCTAATTTTATGTATATTTGAGTTTATGAATAGTGTTTCCAGCTGAGTTGAACAATTTTCAAACATTAGAGAGGTTGCCAGAATCAAAGTTTAAAAAATAATTGTTGCTGAAAATCCGTAAGACTCTCAATTTTCAAATGTAGTTGATTTTAATTAAAGTTTAAAGAGAAAAAGAAACCATTGGAAAGATATTGGAACTAAATAACTTGCTTCTGGTAAACAGGGAGTTTGTGGTTTGAGTTAATGGTATTCATTACGCTGATTAAAAGCAGCAATGCATTCTACTCTGGTTTATTTTCCAAACCAGTGTTTTCAGTAATGGGGGGTAGTTTGTATTCGATGTTTTATGTGATGAGGTATTTACTGATGGGTTACTTTGACTTCTCTACTTAAATTGATAACCACTTGAAAGGAACCGATCAAACAAAAGAGCAAATTCTTTTCTAGAGCTGGGCCATTTATTCCAAATTCAGACTGTAAGAAAACAATTGAATAGCTTTTATTGCCACCAGCTGTGTTATGGTTATTTGAACAAATGGAAGACCAAAGTAATTGTACAATCTCATTCTATACAGCAGTACACAAAATCAGGATTCTGTTGCCTAATAAATATTGCATTTATCACTGAGGAACTTACCATTGCTTAAGTTTTCATTGCTATGGTGGGTTTGCTACCCTTTGAAGGCCCATGTAGGCCTATCAAAATTGAGTCTTCTAGAACTTCAGAGAATGTGCTATTGTACAGTTTGTAGCAAACTCATGATTATTTATCTTGTAGTCAGATGTATTCAATACACATGCATAGAATACACACATACGTGCATGCACACACACACATGTGTGTATAACAAACTGTCTAAACTTCGAAAAATTACATTTCCTCCTCAAGGAATTCCAGAGATTTATATCACTTGGCTACTCTAGGGCTTTGGAAAAAATGAGAAGTGGGTGTTTAAATGTTTTAAGAGGTAATTTTCCAAGCAATTGAGCAGGTAGTTAAAAATACCTTGTTTTCATTTCCTTGCCTGAGAAAGCCCTACCGTCTAAAGGTTTAAAAGAGAGTAGAAGAAACAACACTGCATAGGGCCTGAAGGGTCCACACATTTGCTCTGCAGTCCGTAGAGTTTCCTGGTCATCATGGCCTCGTCGCGTTTGAATCGTGAGTGTGGGAACTGGGATTGCCTTCTTCTGGTTGGGCCATTCTGTTCACCTAACTGTGTAGTTGTATGGTAATTGTGGCTGTACCTGTTGATTCTTATAACTTATTAAATACTGTCATTTGGGTGAGAAGATCTTGACTTTGTAGAGGGGAAGACCACACTAAAGTGTTAGACAAGGGTTTCTCAACCTTAACATTAATGACATTTTGGGCTAGATAATTTTTTTGTTGTGAGGGCCTCCCATGTGCTTTGTAGGATGTTCAGCCACATCCCTGGCCTCTACCTTCTAGATGCCACTAGCACTGTTACACAACCTTGTGACAACCAAAAATGTTTTTAGGCATTGACAAAAGTCCCCTGAATGGGAGGCCGCAGGACCATCCCCATTGAGAAGCACTGTTTTTACAGGGAGTGCCTGACAAGTGATGTTGTTTCTCATTCATCCCTCTCTCTTCATTGCTTATCAAAGGGCCTAACATACAGTTGGGTCTCGACAATTTTCTTTTCTTTTTTATACTTTTATTAATGTATTGCGATTATACATCATAGTGAGGTTCAACGTGATACAAGCATACATGCATACAGCTCTTGGTTAGGTTATTTCCCTCCACATCCCACCCTGCTCCCCCTCATCCCTCCCTGTACATGCTAGAAAAACTGGTAATAATACCTTTATACATTGCTAAAGCATTATTTGAACTGTTTCCTTCCTCAATCCTCCTTTTTCTTCTTCCCCTATATCCCCCAATCTCCTTCCACTATTCTACTGCACTCTTTCCACGTTTATTCAAAGTCCTTTATGTTTTCTGTTTTTACTCTAGCTCCCACATATGAGAAGAAAAACATACAATCCTTGACTTTCTGAAACTGGCTGATTTTACTTAGCATAATATTCTCTAGTTTTATCTGTTTTCCTACAAATGACATAATTTTGTTCTTCTTTATGACTGAGGAGAATTCCATTCCTCCATGCCTATATACCACATTTCATTATTCATTTATCTGTTGATGGGCATCTGGGTTGGGGTCCATAATTTGATTATTGTTAATTGTGTTTTCATAACAATGGGTATGCATGTATTGCTACAGTATTCTAACTTTAATTCTGTTGGAAAAATACCCAAATGTTTATATAAATAAAAAAAAATGAGACAGAGAAAACAGGTGTTTCATTTTTTCTCTCACCTTGTCTGCTAAGTAATGAAGAAATGGTCAAGTTAATGTGATGCATTTCTTCTGTGGAATATTATTTGCTAATAAAACTGATTGTTTATCAAATCTTTTAAATAATACTGTTTTTGTAAAAAGTAGGCTATAAACATTTATAATGATCTACTTTGAGTACAGTTGTATGCATGTATATATACTTATGTCATTTTAGATAAAACATAGGAGGGAAATACTAAATTATTAGTCATGGTTGATTTTGGCAAATATGATTAGATTTTATGTGCAGCTTCTGAGTAATTATTGAGAAGATACCTTCTTTGTCTTTTGAAAAGCTCCATAAAATTAATAAAAAGAAGATAAGTAGTTTTTATATCATCATTTGAAATGGTATTTTGTGTGTGTGTGTGTGTGTGTGTGTGTGTGTGTGGTAGTGGGGATGAAACCCAGGGGTATTCTACCTCTGGCCTACACTCCCAGCACTATTTTTATTTTTTTTTAATTTGGAAACAGGGCTTCACTAAGTTGATAAGGCTAGCTGTGAACCAACAATCATAGTGTTTCAGCCTCCCAAATACTAGGATTACAAGTATGCGCCACCACAACTGGCCTTATTTTTAATGAAAAGACTTAAATAAGTTACCAGAATTTTTCTGTAATTATTTGTTTCTGTTATAACATCGTTAATTGGGAAGAAAAAATGTATTGTTAAAATTGATTCAGCATACCAAACATACCTGGAAGGAATACTCAGTATATTTAATAACTATTAAGTGGAAATTCCTTAAAATGTAGAAGAAATACATTCTACAAAGTTTATTTACATTGCAAACATTCTGGGGAACGTTGATTTTTTTTTTGCCATCATTCCTTGTCATTATCTTAGGGTAAAGTTTTCTTGTAGAAACTATAATGGGGGGGGGTAGATGCTTCAAGTGTAGAGTGATTTTAAAAGAATTATTGAGACAAGAGACTGGCAAGTTCAAGGCCGGTCCAGGCAACCTAGCAAGACCCTGTTTCAAAATGACAAAAGCTGGGGGTGCAGCTTGTGGTTGAGGGCTACTGAGTTCAATCCTCAGTACCACAAAATAAAAAAAAGGAATTACAGATTTCCAATCATAAGAGAGATTGACTGCTATATACTCTATGTATTGACTTGTCACTTGAAGTTAGGTTACACAGGAGCTATTTGTGAATGAATCTCACCTCTCTTGCCTAAACTTAGGTCTGTACACATTTTCTTAGAAAGATCCACAGCTTAGAACATTAGGAGTTGCCAGTCTGCCTCTATGCCATCATGCTGGGCCTGAAGATCCATGTGGTGATATGCATTCAGGTGGCCTGTGATTTTACATTTAATGCATTCCAGGCCTTTCTTTCAACCTGAACCTCTTTTTATGCACCCCAATTCTTAAACTACTTGAGTTTGAACAGCACTTCTGTAACCTGGGCATTCCGAGATGCCTTCTCTCTGGGGTACCTAATAGTGCTCCTGGCGTGCTGTGCTTCCCTTGCTACAGTCCTGGGGGACCGGTTGGAGAGCCTTGCTTCAATGTCTGTTTCCTTCAGGGACCTGAGAATTCTGTGGATGCAGGAATCAGGCATGCTCCATTCACCAAAGTGTCTCCTGCATCTAACACAGTGCCCAGTGCATAGGTAATATTTAATCAATATTTGATGAATGAAAACATGTCCAAATGAAGAAAGGAATCATAGTTCCACCTACTTTGGGAGGAAAGAATAAGAGGCATCAGAAACAATTCTTAAGTAATGGAGTAATACATATTTGTTGAACAATGATGGGAGCAAATGCCCAGTTTTTCTTTCACCCACAATGTACTAAGTAGGAAATGTGCATTTTAGTGGAATAATAAATTATTATAGAATAGCAATTTTCCAAATATTTAGTGTTATAGGATGAGCACTAATTATACCAACAATTATAGCATTCATATCTGCATCAAACATTTTCTAGTTAAAAGAAACATTATTTTGGATCTTAACAGTTTTGGACAGGTGTTTTTTCAAGACTCTTCAACATATCTGAACCTTGTAAGTATAATTAATTCTTTCATGATGGGCATATTTAATATTTTAAAAACTATAATGTGTTATAACAAAACCCTTTCCAGAAAGTCATTGGGATTTAGAGATACATTTTTTCATATTAAATATTTCCAGACCCTCTATTATGAGTCTGAATTAAAAAATATGTTTTTAAACTTTTCCTTCTTGGTATTAGCTTTTTATTTTCACTGTTTCCTGAAAGGCTACCTTCTACAACTATTTCTTCCTATTTTTTAGACAGTTTCTTTTGGAAGGAGTCTCTTAAAATTGTGGGTAATTCTTGCCTGGATTTTTCTAAGATATTAATCTAAGCTCAATGGAAATTAAAATAATGGCCAATAGTATGTTTATAGTTCACCATCATTATAGAATTTTATTTCTCATTTAAATGTCACAACATTTCATAGAGACCGGGATTCATCAGTTTGTCAGTCATTTATTCATAATCAATATGCAAATGAAGATAACTGAATGCTAAATGTATAATGAGATGTGTATACAAAATAAAGATGTATTTCCATAGTTAGAAAATGTGGTTGAAGATATTTCTAACACAAGCCACACAAATAAAGGAATCTAGAAGTAAATCTAATAAAAGACACAAAGTATCTTCATCTACCAAAGTTAGCTCTAATGAACATCTTGTGAGAAGGTTTAAATAAATTAAGACAGGTACTGTGTTCATGGATTGGAGTAGTCAATGTCATAAATTTGTTAATTTTCCTCAAATTGAGCAACATGTTCAGTAAAATTATCTTCAAGACTGTGATAGAATTTTAAATGGAATTTGACAAGCTAATTCTCAAGTTAATGTGGATGAATAAAGGGTTAACTGAAGGAAGGAGAAGATAATTTTGAAGGAAAAAAATAATGTGAAAAGAATGACATTTTAAGATTCCTAGAGTTCTTATAAAGTCATAGTACTGTATATTATGGATAGCAAGATAGATAAGACTGGAGGGCTCAGAAGGAATGAATTTATATGCAGAAACCAGATAGATGGCAGAGGTGGCACTTTTGATCATTGGGAAAGGGAAGAGTTAGTTAATAAAATGGTGCTAGGAAAAAAGTTGAAATTGCATCCTTACTTCATGAAAGCAAATCCAGTTGAATTAAGGATTTAAACTAGAAATGCAAATTAGAGAATATCTTTATGAAACAGCAAAGTGGAGGATTTTCTAAACAAAAAATTAAAAAGCACTAATATTAAAGGATTAATAATTATGGATAAAAATTATGTGCATTAGGTAAACAAAGGCATTCAGGATATCAAAATAGAATATAAGTGGAAAACAGAACAAATGAGAATAGTCAATTCTGATAAAATGAAATTTGAATGGCAACTAAACAGAGAAAATAATGATCAGGGAAATGCAAATTAAAATTACAAGGATAGATGATTTCACTCATCCATCATAGAAACAAAGTTATAAATTCAACAACACCAAGTGCTGGGGAGGCTGCAGAGCAGTAGGACAATTTATAATACTGAAGAGTATAAACTGGTAACAGTTGGGAGAACAGTTTTACACATGGACATACTCACATTGTTATCTTCTCAGGACCCAGCAGCTTCCCTGGGAGGTATAATCTCTAGAACTTCTCTCTCCTGTGTGCACAAAGAAACATGTATAGAATGATTTTTCAATATTGTTCCTAATATTGAAAAAAACTGGAACCAAACTAAATATTCATTAAAAGGAAAATGGGTATATAATTTGAGGTATTTTCAGGCCATGGAATATTGTACACCTTTGATAATGAATGAACTAGGGATACACATATTATCATGGATAAGTCTCAAAATATGGTTAAGAAAAAAAATTGCAGAAAATTTTGTATAATTTTTATCAATTTGAAAACATGCACAATGCTGCCATATATTGTTTAAACTTAAGAACATATGAAGTGAAACACAAAATCATGCATAAGAATGTAAAATTCTAAATTATAGAGCTGACTATTTGGGGTAGACTCATGCCTGAAGTGTATTTGTAATGTGTTTCTCAAGGATGGTAGTTTTGAATGTCATTTCTAGGACAAGAGTCCCAAATTTGTGTGTTTAGCACAGACAGCTTTCCTGAACATCAGGCACAGGTATGCAGGTGTTCTGACAACTTTAGATGACCAACTGAACTCCTGATGTTCCACCAAAGTGGCTCCATGGAAGTCTTCCTCATCTCAATCAATGAGCAACCCCTCTAATTTCTCAGGACAGAAACAGTGAAATAATCATTGAGTATCATCTTTCCTTCACAACTCAAATTCAGTCAATCAAGAAATTCCAGCCGGGCGTGGTGGCACACGCTTGTAATCCCAGTACTTGGGAGGCTGAGACCAGAGGATCCGTGTTCACAGCCAGCCTCAGCTACTTCGTAAGGCCCTCCGCAACTTAGACCCTGTTTCAAAATAAAGACTAACATATAGGGCTGGGGGTGTAGCCCGGAGGTAGAAAGCCCCAGGGTTCAATCTCCGGTACCACCAAAAAAAAAAAAAAAAAAAGAAATTCCTTTTTTCTGTACCCTTAAAACACAACCAGTTTCCTACCACTCCTGGCACTTTGTAACCACCCCAGAGATGTATTCCACCAAAATATTTCACCTGGGTTTTTGAAATAGTCTCGTAGTTGGCCTCTCAGCTTCCACCCCAACAATTCCTTCAACCCCTTCATCTGTTCTCACAACAGCTGACAGAATGGCCCTGCTAAATGTAAGTCATATGATATTCCTCTGCCCAATGCCCATCAATAGTTCCCCCATTTATCTCCCAGAAAAATCTAAAGCCTACCGTGGCCGCCAAGGCATTGTGTGGTGTGGTGCCTGTCATCTGTCTCACCTTATCCCCTTTCTTCTCTCCTTCATTAGAATTGCACAGTTGCACTAACTTGCATGGTTAATTGAACTTGCCCCAAGCACTCCTGTTAAGAGACTTTGGTACTTGAGCTTTCCCCATCAGCTCTCATGGCCAACCCTGTTATGTGTCTGTTTACAAGCCCTTTACCTTATTTTTTTAAATACTTTTATTGATGCATTATAGTCTCACATTATAATGTAGTTCATAGTGATGGTGACATTCATGCACATGCCCTTTACCTTCTTAGTGTTTTCCTACAGGTCGCCTTCTCGCTGAGTCCGACCCTGGCCACACTATTTAAAATTGCAACCTGCCCATTCCATGCTTCATTTCTGTATATAGCACTCACTATTTTCCAACATACCTATCATTAGCCTCTGCTTTGTGCACTGTGTTACCTTTCCGTCATTGTACCAAAATGCCTGAGAAGCACAGCTTAGAGGAGGAAAGGTTCATTTTGGCTCATAGTTTCAGAGGGTTCATCACATGGTGTGCTGGCTCCAAGGCAGAAGCATCATGGTGGAAGGATGTGGCAGAGAAAAGCTACTCGGTTCACGGCAGCCAGGAAGCAGAGAGAGAACACAGGAGCCAGGGAAAAGATAAATCCTTCTAGGGCAGGGCTGCTCCAGATGAACTCCTTCCTCCTGCTAGGTTCACCTCCCAGCAGTCCATCAGCTCTCAGTGGATTAAGCCATTAAATTGATTAATCCACTATGGATTAATCCACTTGTGAGGTCAGAGCCCTCATGATCCAATCTTTTCATAACTCTCCCTTGCTGCATGGCCTAACACCTGAGCTTTTGGGGGACATTCCGGAGTCAACCATAGCATGCACATTTTATTTTGTCTGCCTTATATACTAAAATGCATGCCCAAGAAGAGTTAGAATTTTTGTCTGCCTCCTTCACAAGTGTATCCTCAACAACTTTAAGACTACAGATGTAGTAGACTCTTAATACATACATGTCAAATAAACGAATGAATATGTAGTTTTTCGTTATGTTATTATATCTATAATGCGACAAGTCAGAGAAAGGAATCCAGTTGGTAAAGAAATCATAGTCCAGTGGTAGACACTAAAAATAATTGCATACCTAGTGGATATTTATAGAAAATTTCATATCTTTTTTATATTAAAGCTTGACTCCACTTTTTACCTTTATGAAACTAGGAATGGAATGAATGATCAGCCAGATATGCATGTGGAATGGGTAGCTCATAGCAACCGAGGATGAGGTGCTCAGCCAGGTGCAGGTGTGGACTTGACACAATGTTTCCATGACAATATCTTTAAACTTTCAATGGGACCTTCGCAATCTCAAAATCCTCTCACTTGCTACAGAAACACTTTTTAATTTCTTGGCTAATGCATTCAGCTTGTGTCAGCTTCTTGATATTATTTTAACACGTCTTTCTGTTGTTTTTTAAGTGTAGCACTTGAGTTTTCAGGACTGTTCTGAGCTGTGATTGATCATTGTGCATGCATTTTGAGTAGGGACATCTGTCTCTGCAGTGTATTATGTCTCCTGATATGCCATTTCTCAGCTTGACAGAGCACCTCTAGAGGGCATAGGTTTTAATAAGAGGGAATATGTGATTTTTTTTCTTCTATAGAAAGTGAGCGATGTTACATTTATAATAAAATAATGAATAGTTGGAATGACAGCTTATCCAATTTGCTTTTCTTCACGACCCAAATATAAAACTAGAAATAATGCTTATTCATTTAAGGCTTTCTAATATTTACTTCGAAAATATTTTCATTGGAAAATATTTACTAAATAAGTTCATGTGTATTTATAGTTGACAGTGTTGAAATGGCTTCTTGTATTTTTGTCCTAAATTTTTCTTTCTGTATCTTTATTTTTATACCCCATATTTCTCTGCTATTCTATTATCTGAGAAAAAAAAACTCTTCTAATTTTGAAACACATTGTAATTTTTCAAATTTATTTTGATATTATTATTGCCATACATTCAGCCAATCACAGCACAATATTAAAAAAAAAGCTCTGTGTACTCTACCCTAGTGGAAGCCCCCTTTGGTGTGAGTAGACAAAACACCTTCAAAATCCCAGGACATGTGTACTCAAGCAGAAGTAGAAATGCCAGTGGCATGGGGAAACAGTGACAACTCCACTTGGATGGGGACACTGGGCAAGTCAGCAGAGAAGATAATTGATCCAAGTCTAAAAAAGGAAATGCAAGTTTGCCAGTAAAAGGGAGTGATGGGGGTGAGAGGTAGAAAGGACAAAACAGGTGGAAAAGCAATGCAAATGAGTGAAAGAGTAAAAAGTCTGTCCATTCATGGTGAGGCACCTCTGTAATCCCAGTACTTGGGAGACTGAGTCAGGAGGATGGCAGGTTCAAGGCTAGCCTCAGCAACTTAGGGACACCCTGTTTCAAGATAAAAAATAAAAAGGACTGAGGGTGTAGATCAGGGGTAGAATGTTCCTGGGTTCAATCCCCAGTACCCCCAAACCCCCCCACATACACATACACATACACATATGTGAAAAGTCTGGCCTGCTGTAAGAGGGGTCAGCATTACTTGTACCTATAGCAGTAGGTATGTATGTTGGGCAGGGGGTGATGGATGAAGCTAGAAAAGTAGAACTTCCCTTCAGACACCATAGAGTTTATAGTTCATTGCTTCTGTTATGCAACTAGTTAGCATTACTCTTCTTCTGTATCTATGTCATTCACATTTTTCTTTAGACAATGACTTTAGTGCCTTCTCTCCACTAGCCATGTTCTACAAACAGGAAGGAACAGGAAGGCCGTCTTTTGCTTTTGTAGAAATGCCTTCCCCTTTGAACTATTTTAATCATTACTTAAGTAGCTGCTTCCCACTCCTGGATGTTTCGATAAGTTTTCAGAGCAGTTTGAAATCACATAATGCTCCTGCTTTCAGTTGCAGGAAACTGAATTCATTTCAGAATTCCATGACCTGTGAAATGGGTATTTAGTTACTTAAAACACTTCAAGAGATTAGCTTCAGGTCCAGAATCTTTGCCTAAACAGTTCAAAGGTAAGTTTTATTTTTTCACATTTAGCAGCGATCAGCCCTTCTCCCCAAATCAACCCTTCAAAACTCCTTTGAATGGACCGCTTTATTAAAATAATGGAGCAACTTGGTAAAGGAAGAACTCCCTGAGAAGAGGTTAATATAAATAGCTCTGCTGAGAGTGCAACAGAGTTCTTTATTGTGCTGTTGCCACAGCAGCACCAATAATTCAAAACAAGGAAATGGAATCTCATGTTTAATATAATACAGACTTTTCCCTAGAATTTCTGTGGTCTAGAGTTTTTCAGGGATTGGCATGTTTATCTACATATGTCTAAATTTAGACATGCCTTTTATGTAACATGGTAAAAAAGAGGTGCTTAAGATTCTATAAGATGCAGCTATTTCTTCAGAATTTTTTTTGTTGTTGTTGCTGTTGTTCTAAATTGACTTTAAAACATCAGGAATTTTCCACGCTGAAGTAAGTGCCCCAGGACATTGTGAATATGTGCATATGAAGAGAGACATAATCCTTTATGCATTTCACATTTGATTTTAAAAGGTCATTTTGAAAGGTATGGAGAGATGTTTAGTAATTCAAGAAAGAAAAATGATTTTTTTTTCCCCTATTGAACACTTAACCCTGTAACAAGAGCTGTCTCTTCTGTGAAAGTAAGTATTTTATTTTGAAAGTCAGAATCTGGAAACTCAAAAAATGAATGTGGAAGTTTAGGGGGCTTTAAAGTCAACTTTGTCGTTTTAGAAAAAAAATCTTAAAAGATTTTAAAATACAATCTCAGGCATGCATAAAAATATAAAAATTCAGTTCATCATTCAATAAAATACAACTATTCTACCAAAAAATTCCAATACACAGTAAATGCTTATTTAAAAATAAATGTTTAAATGTAGCAAACTACTTTTTATTAAATATACTTGATACAACACAGTCCAGGCAGAGACTCCTTTAAGCTTTTAGGGTTCCCCCCTATGTTAGTTACTTCATCTCACTAACTGCCTAGCTTTTACACCAACAACTTTATTTTTATTCTTACTAAGGAGTAAATGTGTTGGCAATTCTTATTGTTGTGAAGTAAGAATAAATAAAAAAACCAAAGAAATTTTCACATTCTCATCTTTTCCCCAGTGACTTCATGATGAAGATGATGTAAAAAATTTGTTAAACTATATGCCCAGTATATGTGTGGGATTGCATTTGCATTTACCCATTTAATAAGAACAAACATTTCTTTGAAACTAGTTTTGCAAAAGCCTAATTATGTACTTGTATGTCAAATACTATTTTTCCATGAAAAATTTATTAAGGAATTGTGGCTCCGTTTTTCATTTATTCCCTCTGTCTGGTGTTGAAAGGGGAATTCTGAGTGTTGAAAAGGAAATTCTTACAGATTTAAGAAAATAACTGTGAATTAACTTTAAAAATGATTGAGAAGTTTAAACTCAAATAAAAGGGAAGTTAAAATGCATTCACCCATTCAGCAAATACTTCTTAAGCACCTACCTTTATCAGTTATGTTTTTAGGCTCTGGAAATAAAGTATTCAAAAAGACAGGATAAGCTCATGTAATTTATGTGTAACAAAATTTTAAAGGGGGAATTTGAAAAAATAAAGGGGGAATTTGGATAGTAAAAATAATGATTGAGATTTTCTTTTTTTTTTTTTTGCGGTACCGGGGATTGAACGCAGGGGCGTTCTACCTCCGCGCTACGCCCCCGGCCCTATTTTTTTATGCTTTATTTTTGAAACCGGGTCTCACGAAGTTGCGGAGGGCCTCACTAGGGAGAGAGAGAGAGAGAGAGAGAGAGAGAGAGAGAGAGATCACGCGCGCGTGCATGTGCACTGAGGTTGGCCGCGAACCCAGATCCTCCGGTCTCCGCCTCCCAAAGTACTGGGATTACAAACGTGCGCCACCACGCCCAGCTAATGATTGAGATTTTCTAATGTTATTATGACTTCTGTTTCTGCTTGACCATTTATTCCAGCACTATTTACTAAGAGCAAATCCAAATTTTTATTATGTACCTTAATCTCTATTTCTGTACCCAAAGTTATTTTTTCCAATTTCTCAAAAGGAGTAAAATTTAAAAAATTAAATAGACCTCAACGCCATTTGTGAAGAGGATTATGTATTCCTCTTCCCATTTCTTTCTTCTTGGTGCTTTGGGAAGGCGCCCAAGAAAGACTAAGTGTAAGACATGAGTGTAACGGCGCTTAGTCTGTGAGGCCAGTGCAGGCTCAGGCGATGGTATCACTCCTGGGGGTGATATACTTTCTATATGATGGCCTTGTTTTATTTGTCTTTACTGAGCATCAAAACTATTCTTTGACTTTCTCTAAGGGAGGCAAATATTGCATGGGCTTTGCAGCCAGTCTTGCAGTTCAGACCTACTGTGCTTTGTAGAGACTGCTTATATAGATGCTCTCTTTAAGAGAGAGGCTGACAAAGAATTCCACGGGTTAGTCTTCAAATGATCACAGCTGAGGACCTGGTGAAGAACTTCAGGAAACCACTTCCTGAATTGATTCTCTTTTCGAGTAAAATGTATTTCAAAGGATAATAGCCTGAGATTTGACTCCAAAGCTTCAGTGTAGATGAGGAATTCTTCTGGCTGAACTGTAGAGCAGATGCTCAATTACCTTAGCTTCTATTGAACCATATTCTAAACACCTTCCTTTGTAACCATCACCTTGTGCAGAAGTCTATATTTTTAGCCTTTAAGCAGAGCTCAAGCACTGTATTTAGACATCTGACTTGAAGACTAAAATTTGCTCAGTGAGCAGAACAAATGTTCAGAAAATAACATTTCAAGGTTAGAGTTAGTGTCCTGAATAAAATCCCTTTTCTTCTTTTTCTCCCTATTGAATATATCATAAGTAGTGTACCCTGACTGGCTTTCAAGATTAAAAATTGGAGAATAACCGTGAGCTTGGAGTGGGAAAGGAGAGTAATTAAAAATTGAAGGGGCTTCTGTGGAACAATTGCCTGAAACTAAGTACACGTTTTATACCTGATTCAATAGGATTATGGATCTTGAAAGGATTTTAAAACCATAAAGTAAGCTTTTAGAAAAAGAGCCAAAATGAGCTCACAGCTACTGTAAAAAATATTGAGAGAAACATACATACACACACACACACACACACACACACAGTAATCACCTGTCCTTTTAATACTTTAATATGTAAAGAAGAACACTATTTAAACTTTGTTTATTACTGCTAGGTCAGTCCTGTAGCACCCAATATACAATGAGAGCTGGGTGCAGTGGCACATGCCCATAATCCCAGTACTTGGCAGTCTGAGACAGGAGGATTTCATGTTCAAGGCCAGTGTGTGGTGACTTAGGAAGACCCTGTTTCAAAAAAATAAATAAATAAAAAGGGCTGGGGTGTCGCTCAGAGGTAGAATGCCTCTGCGTTCAATCCCCAGTACCACCAAAAAATATTGTTTATTATTAGATATTATAATTGTATTGATCAGTGTTTGACCATTTGCAATATGCCAGTTACTGTGTAAAGGCTATTTATATTATTAACCATATTTAATGTTCATAGCAATTCTATGAAATAAATATTATACGTCCCATTTTATAAGTGACAAAATATAAGCCAGAGAGTTTAACATTCCCAAGACTATATGGTTAGTAAGTTGTAAAATACTGTGGATATGTCTCAGGAAAATCCCCAGATGGTGACTAAGAAACCCTAGTGTTGAGAAATAAAAGCAGTAATTTCAAACCTTGCCCCCAGCAAAATGAGGAGATAAAAGGAATATCACTGTGGAAGTTAGACTGAGGTGAGTTCAAATCCTGTCTCGTGTCTCTAGCTATATAACTTGAGCAATTTATGCCATCTTTATTTTCTTAAGTGCTACTCTGGTTTTTTGGTATATGAATGAAGAGAAATCTGGGAGGTGGCCAAACTGTTAACAGTGGCTTCTTTTGTAGTATAGGATTAGGAGGCTGATTTTTTGTTTGTTTTTTGTGGTACTAGGAATTGAGCCCAGAGGCATTCTACCTCTGAGTTACACCCCCAGCCCTATTTTTTATTTTTATTTTGAAACAGGGTGTCGCTAGATTGATGAGAGTCACAGTACTTGCTGAAGCTGTCCTTGAACCTGTGATCCTCCTGTCTCAGCCTCCCAAGTACTGGGATTACAGGCATGCACCACCACGCCTGGCTATGAGGCTGTTTTTACTTTTGTTATTTATAGTTTTTTTGTATTATATGATTCTACAATCAAATATTAATTGTATAATAATTAAAAATTTTCCTTTAAAGTTGTGCTGTGTTGCATGTATGTCCCTGTCATTCTGAACTACATTATGATGTGAGACTACAATGCACCAATAAAAGTATATTAAATAAAAAATAAAGTCACTGTGGATAATTATTAATTTTGTTATTTACAAATAATATGTAAGATGCCAGTTTAAACAGACCCATGTGCACACACACACATGCAGATATAATTTTAATTTTTTCATTAAACACTGGCATGTGGTGACTACATGAAACTCTGGGGCTATTCAGTTTCATATGTTCAGACCTCCTGTCCTGATTTTTGATTCGCATAAGCTTAGTGAGGTATTTGTTGTGTACTTTTTTTCAGTTCTGTATTAGGTCTTATTTCATTTTCCACATAGTAACTATAGGGAAGAGAAGCCTGTTTTATTCTAATTGTTAATCTCCTTTAATTTATGATCCTTAAGGAGTTTATTGTTTAAGTTATCTGTAATTTTAAGACTACCACAGGTGTACTATCTGGATTCCAAAAGAAACGTCTTTATATAATGCTAAACATTGCATTGCTGTTGTGGTCAGCAGGAACTGTAATCGATTCTGGTTCTCCAGTTACCACATATGAGACCTTGGTCAGTTTTCTTAATCTTTGGTTAAAGTGGTCTCCTCATCTGTAAAATAGTTGTAAGAAAACATAACCCTCAGGGTTATTGTGATCATTAAATGAGTTGAAGTTTGTCAAATTTCTGGTATTATGGGGGGTAATGGTAAATTTCTTGTTCTTTAAATCCAATATGCAGTGATACTGGTTATTGTTGTCTTAAGTAAAAATTTTTCCTATTCATTTGCAGTAAATTAGATGTGAGTTTTTAGCACTCTTTTTAAAAGTTATAAAATTATGTGGCATGTCTAAAAAGATGACCAGTTGAGAATAGATTCCACATTAACAGGAAATTGATTTTACTCTAGATTTTCTGGGTTGCCAGGCAGGCTTCATTTTATCAAGGTGGGAAAAAATAGAAATCCACAAAATGAAAGTGAAAAATAAAATAAGATCCCTGAATCCAAAAGATACACCCTTTACATTCTGGGCTTTTCTTTTGGTCCATTTTTTTTGTGTGTGTGTATGTGGGAACATTTTATGTGAAGTATGAGGGTTTGAATGGCATGTGTATGTTTGTGTTCTGAGATTTGTGTCATAGTACATACATATTTTTGTCTTTTCCCTTATTTAACATTGTATTATGAACATTTTAGTGTCATTATTTTCAGTATCATGATGTGTAGAAGTTTATATTATAATCCATCATATAATTATTCTACAGTTTCTTTTATTATTTCCCTTCTATTAGGCATATAGACTATTGACAGTTGCTCAATGACATTTTGAAATAACAGCATGATGGACATTCATTTCCATGAATTACCATCCATATCTTTGATTTTTTTCTTTAGAAATAATTTCTAGAAATAGAATCACTCTCAAAGAGTGTGAACTTTTTCAGAGATTCTTGATGTACTGTGACAATTTTCCCCTTAGGAAAGGTATACAGTTTCCACTCCTATCAGCAGTGCTTTCCACATCATATGCTTGTTGTCAGCATCTTTAGCATCAATGTTAGGTAAAGATGTTAATCTTTTATAATTTGTATTTATTTGATTACCTGTGAAATTGAATATCATGTGTTTTGTTTATTGGGAAATACACGCGCCCACATGCACTGGAATGCTCTTTCTTTTTAGCAACTAGAGACATTGTATTCCGATGGCAGTTTTTGAATTTAAACATATGTCAATAAGCAAACTCTTGGCTAAAAATAATCACCTTAGCAGTAAGTTCAGTCAAATGCCTAAAGCATTTTAAAGAGACTAAATTTGGGATGCTTTCCAAAGAAAGATGTACAACATGATGTTAATGCCTATGAGATTTTCATATCTCCTTTTATGCAGGGCAATTGGCAATTGTGTTGTTTACTCTGGGTTCCCCAACTGTGTTGAACTAGCAACTTTCAAACCTGTGAACATCTGCTTTTATAATCAAAATTGAAAGAAACAACTGAAAGGAAAGATTTAATTTACAAACTGTATAATCTTCTGATTCTGCAAAATTGAAATGAACAAACTTGAAAACATGTTTAAGGACTCGAGCTGTAATCAGCATACAACTTAAGACAGGAAAAGGGGTGAATTTCCTTTCAAAATAAGCACCACACATAACTGTACTCTAAGAAAGAAGAAAAGGCAGTATCTGCAAACATTACATCATTTCCACACCAGTACCCCTGACTCTAAAATTTCCTTCTGTACAGTCTAGTGGTGCATGTTTTAAATTGCAAAAAATCAATAGTAATTACAAAATTTGAAGTGTAGATAGATACATGTTTTAGACAGCCTTATATATGATTATGTTTGTATGATTTTTCAAGATATATGCTAGCCGGGCGTGGTGGCGCACGCTTGTAATCCCAGTACTTTGGGAGGTGGAGACCGGAGGATCCGGGTTCGCGGCCAGCCTCAGCGCGCATGCGCGTGCGATCAATCTCTCTCTCTCTCTCTCTCTCTCCTCTCTCCTCTCTCTCTCTCTCTCTCTCTCTCTCTCTCTCTCTCTCTCTCTCTCTCTCTCTCCCTAGCAAGGCCCTCCGCAACTTCATGAGACCCGGTTTCAAAAATAAAAAGCATAGAAAAAATAGGGCCGGGGGCGTAGCGTGGAGGTAGAACGCCCCTGCGTTCAATCCCCGGTACCGCAAAAAAAAAAAAAAAAAAAAAGATATAAGCTTATTTTTTAGGATGTCATGTTTGGTACCTGGGATGATAGACTTTGAAACATTTCTAATTAAATATTTCTAATTTGGGGGAAAAGATGTTTTTATAGGATTAAAATGTGGTCCAAGATCCAGCAGAATGAAACATAAGACTGGCCTAAAAGAGAGGTTTTACAGAGTATTTTCTAAGCGTTAGAGGAAGTTAATAAAATCATTTTATTGAACTCAAACATGACTAAGCTTCTAATATTAATTTTGTAAATAGGAAAAATGTAATTAAATTACCAAAGTACCTTCATTTTAAAGGTTAATTTTATTATTACTATTATTATCATTTTAGCTCATGGACAAATTTATTTTTCACCTCTTTTAAATAAAACCCTAGCTCTTTTAAAATCAATGCCCAATTCTTTGAGGCTTTCTATGTCATGCACTCAGATTTAGATCTAACCGTGTGGGCTCTGGCTTCCTGAGAAGGGAGATAAAATAGTGACATATATCTATAACATAAGGTGATGAATCTTATTAGTTGGACCACATCCCTCTTCTGATTTGCAGACACTTTAATTTTTACATGTGGTCTCTAGCCAGTGCTTGAGATGGAGTGAGCACATTGAATAGTCAAGAGGAATTTTGTCTGTTCATTTTGACTGTGGTCCTTTCTGAATGTGTTGAAAGAGCTTTCTGCAGCTACCTTCCCTTCATTTTTTAAACTAAACATTTTCTGTCATTATTTCTTACTGCAAAACCTTATGCATTCATTTTAGAAAAATTATAATGTACTGAGAAGTTAAAAGAAAAATGAGCCATGCATGGTGGCGCATGTAATCCCAGTACTTGGGAGGCTGAGACAGGAGGATGGCAGGTTCCCGGCCAGCCTCAGCTACTTAGAGAGGCCCTCCGCAACTTACTGAGACCCGGTTTCAAAAATAAGAAATAAAAAATAGGGCTGGGGGTGTCGCTTAGAAGTAGAATGCCCCTGGGTTCAATCCCCAGTACCACACATACACACAAAAAAAAAGAAAAAACGATATATTAGTCGAGATTTCCTGTAAATACATTGGTGTGTACTCTGGAGTCCATTCTATTTATACTCATATATTATTGTATTTTTAAAATAAGATCAATGTGCTTGGTCACCAGCTTGTTACCCTGAATGCCATACCTCTGACATTACATATTTTATAAATATCATTAAAATTTTTGATTGAGCCATCAATATCTAGGGCAGAGATCATGTCAGTCTGAAGAGAAATTTTATATGGTCTAAAGAGTGTTTGCTAATCTTTTAAAAAAATATTTCACATAAAAATTCAGATTTCTACTTTCTCATGAAAGACAGGGAGTTCAGCAATGCTGGGGCTCATGATCCTGCTTGGCTTTATTGGGGGGGGGGCATGGCAGCTGCCTGCTTTGATTGGGGCATTCAATGCAATCCTTGCCCAGTCTCCTCCACTCTTGATGTCCCTGCCTGATGTCCCAGCTGAGTTTGCAAAGGTGGTGATGTGTCTAGGGTGGTGGTTTTCAGCTGCCCCCCCCCACGGCCCCTATGGGAAGGTTTGGATGTGAGGGGCAGTTCTATACCGAGAAGAATTTTTCTTGTGTCCTCCATTTTCAAATATCCTTTGGGACACTCACATAGGTGAAAAACCTGTTTATAATCATTTGAGCCCAGAAACAAAATCTGTTGCACATATAAAACTTTTAATTCAGAGTTAGTGTACATTGAATTTCGTAGGACTACAACTACTGTATAATATCAAGTAAGACTGTTCTTTGGATATTATTTGAAAGTTTACTATGAATTGCTCACCATCTGGACAACCTCACCGCTGTTACCAGTGTGGCTCATTGTACCTGAGGAGCCCACACAGCACGGCTTTATCAGTGTGTAGTAGCTTCCGTGCCTAGTACTGAAAAAAGAAAGTTGAGATGCTTTTAAAATCTTTTTATTTATTTATTTATTTATTTGGTACCGGGGATTGAACCCAGGGGCATTCTATCTCTCAGCTACACCCCCAGCCCTATTTTTTTTTATTCTTTATTTTGAAACCGGGTCTCACGAAGTTGCGGAGGGCCTCACTTAAGTAGCTGAGGCTGGCCGCGAACCCGGATCTTCCGGTCTCCGCCTCCCAAGTACTGGGATTACAAGCGTGCGCCACCACGCCCGGCTTAAAATCTTTAATAAATAAGGAATAATTTCTAGATTCTGTGAGAGTATTAATTAATTTTCATGTTTTCTTTACTTTTATAGTCTGTAATTTGCCTTGGCAAGTTATCTGGGCTTCATTTAATTTTATGTCCCTTTTATTTTATTATGTGCCTGTAATTCTGCTTTATTATTTTTATTCTAATCATAGATTTAACCCTAATGCTCACTCAACTACTCATCTTCTAGCCTTGTACTTTCCTACACTTGCAAGGACTGGCTTCTTTTACTTCTCTTCAGTTTCAGTCTATTCATTGTGAGGGAGAGCACCAGAGGACTTCTTTTTTTATTTTTTAATAAAAAAGTGTATTATAAAAGTGCAATAAAAAAGGTGCATTATAGTCTCATATCATAATGTAAATCATAGTGACAGTGACATGCATGCACACAGCATTTGGCAGGTTTTCTCCTGACTTCCTCCCCATTTCCCCCCCACTTCCCTATACAGGGTATTGAGATTGACATTGGTATTCTCACATATGTACATAATGTCCATGGAAGTAATTCCTTCGTTGATCCTTCCTATCCCCCCTCCTCTTCCCCTAGACCACCTCCCTGGCTCCACTGTAGTTTCTCCTCCATTATCTGAAGTCCCTCTGACATCCTGATTACTCCCTAACTTCTCCATATGAGAGAAAACATATGACCCTTCACTTTCTGTGACTAGCTAATCTCACTTAACATAATGTTCTCCAGGTCCATCCATTTTCCTGCAAATGACATATTTTGTTCTTTATTTCTGAGTAGAATTCAATTGTGTATATATACCACAGTTTTGTAATCCATTCATCTGTTGATGGACACCTAGGTTGGTTCCATAATTTGGCTATTGTGAATTGTGCTGCTATGAACATGGATATTCATATATTACTGTAATTTTTTGATTTCAGCCCCTTTGGAAAGATACCCAGGAGTGGTATAGCTGGATCATATTGTGTATCCATTCCCAATTTTCTGAGGAACCTCCACACTGATGTACTAATTTGCAATCCCATCAACAGTATAGAAGAGTTCCAATTTCCCCACATCCTGAATCTCAGTGTAGTTTTGATTTGCATCTCCCTGATTGCTAATGATGTTGAACATTTTTTCATGTATTTATTGGCCATTTGTATCTCTTCTTTTGTGAAGTGTCTATTTAGTTCAATTGCCCATTTTTGATTGGGTTATTTGTTTTTTAGTGTAAAGTCTTTTAAGTTCTTTGTATATTCTAGATATTAGTCCTCTATCAGAGGGCTATCTGGCAAAGAGCTCCCATTCTATAGGCTTTCTCTTTAGACTCTTGATGCTTTCTTTTGATGAGCAGAAACTTTTTAGCTTAATGTCATCCCATTTATTAATTTTTGTTTTAATTTCCTGAGACATGGGGGTCTTGTTGAGGAAGTTTCTACCTGTGCCTATATGTTGGAGTGTTGGACCTCTGCCCTCCTCTAGTAGCTTCAAAGTCTCTGGTCTAATTTCCAGGTCATTGATCCATCTCGAGTTGACTTCTTTTCAGGGTAAGAAATGAGGATTTAATTCCATTTTTCTACAAATGGATAACTAGTTTTCCCAATACCATTTACTGAAAAGGCTGTCTTTTCTCCAATGTATGTGTTTGGCACCTTTGTTGAAAATCAGTTGACTATAAGTGTGTGGATTTGTTTCTCTATCTTCTGTTCCATTGGTCTATGTATCTGTTTTTGTGCCAATACCATGCTATTTTATTACTATAGCTCACCAGAAGACTTCCTACATGTGTAAATCCTCATGCCTGGGAGCACCTTATTGATTTAACAAAAATAGACTGTATAGCGGTTGGTTGTATAATGTGAGTTTCAGTATTAAAAGGTGAGTGAAAAGAAGCCTTACAAAACACTTGTTTCAAAAGAGGGCCTCTGTGCTTGAGAAGCTTAATGTTGTAGGTGAGCACCAAGTACAGGTGTAAGTCCTAAGGAGGCTTTTGATCTTCTACAAAGAAACCAAATAGAGATAATTCATGGCTGGCTGGGTGCAGTGGCACACGCCTGTAATCCCAGTACTTGGGGGGCTGAGACAGGAGGATCGCAGGTTCTAAGACAACTTAACAAGACCCCTTGTTTCAAAATTAAAGAAATAAAAATGGCTGAGGGTATAGCTCAGAAATAGAATGCCCCAAAGCCGGCCGTGGTGGCGCACGCTTGTAATCCCAGTACTTTGGGAGGCGGAGACCGGAGGATCTGGGTTCGCGGCCAGCCTCAGCACTCGCACTCTCTCTCTCTCTCTCTCTCTCTCTCTCTCCCTCCCTCCCTCCCTCCCCC
>PVJS01028819.1:0-25241 GCA_004027185.1 Glis glis
GTGAGACCTGGTTTCAAAATAAAGTACAAAAAATAGGGCCGGGGGTGTAGCTTGGAGGTAGAATGCCCCTGGGTTCAATCCCTGGTACCACAAAAAAAAAAATTGCTTTAGGTAGTGGGGCACATGGTGGCCCATGCCTATAATCCCAGTATTTGGGAGACTGAGACAGGAGGATCCCAGAGGCCAGCCTCAGCAACTCAGGGAGGCCCTCAGCAACTTAGTGAGACCATGTTTCAAAATAAAAAATAAAACAGAGCTGGGGGTGTAGCTCAGAGGAAGAATGCCCCTGGGTTCAATACCCAGTACCACACACACACAAAAAAAAAGAACAAAGAAGCTTTAGCAATTTAGTCAATTTTACCCAAAGTCGGCTGAGACTCAACTGATTGGATTGGTGTTAAATCTTCCAATATATCTGGAGAGAACTGACATCTTAATATTTTATAAGCAAGCCTATAAACATTGTCTATTTCTCCATATGTTTAAATCTTTAATTTCTTAGAACAAGTTTTCAGTATAGAGATCATGTAGAACCTGTAAATTCATTCCTAAGTATTTTATGTTTCATGCTATTACTTCATTTTTCAAACTTTGCTGCTAATATATGTGTGTGTATACATATATATATATATATAATTTTTTTTTTGCTCTGGGGCATTCTACCTCTGAGCTACAACCTCAGCCAGCCCTGAGGTTAGCATGTGCTGGCCTCAAACCTGCGATCCTCCTGTCTCAGCCTTCCATGTACTGGGATTACAGGCATGCGCCACAATGCCTGGGTTCACTGCTGGTATATTTAAAAAAATAATAATAATTTTATTTTTTTAAACTATATAACCTTGTATCTGACAATCTTGCTAAATTCAGTTATTGGTTCTAGTAGTTGTTTTATAGCTTCCATGGGACTGTCTATATAAATAATTATGTCATCTGTAAATGGAAATTTTCCTTTCCTTTCTTTCTTTTGTGTGTGTATGTAGGACTGGGGATTCTTACTTTCTGATTCTTATGCCTTTATTTCTCTTTATCCTTTACTATCAATAATGTACTTTGTTACCTGCTAAGTCTTTAAAGTCATTCCAAAGTATTATAATTATGCCAGAAAAGTCTAATAACTATAGCCAACAATTTCCTTTAAAAAGATAACTGATCAAAAGAAACATTACTGGGGTGGGAGGAGCCCATTCTATTAGATAAAGAAAAGAGCAATTATCCTAAGACAGAAGGAATAAACCTTGATCAAGAAGAATCATATATCCTAAAATGATCACAACAGGTATAAAATCCAAAACTATTTATCATCAGTATCACTAGCACCAAAGCTAGAATTATGAGAAAATTAATATGCACGGGTCCTCTTGACCTCTCAGTATTTTCTCTTAACAGTAAATTATCATTTTATTGAGCATTGGATGTGTACCAGATTCTTCTAATCTCATCACACTCCTGAGTAAGTTAACTATTTCCTCATTTTATATAAGAGGAAATTTAAGAACTGGATAGATTCAACTAAATTAACAAAGGTCACCCAGATTAAAAGGCAGAAAACTAAGACAGTTTGGCCCCAAAACCCATGAATTTTAACCTTAACTGTAATGTTCCCATACCTCTTCTTCACTGACTACATAATACTCCACTGTTGCCACACTAATCTAAAATAAACAGCAGTAGTAGCAGTGCATTTTTCTTCCAACATCTCTCCTATAATATTTTGCCTTGTTAAAAACAAATATTATTAGCAGTATCAAAAGTAATAAAATATACTTACTGGTTTCGGCATTTTCTTTCTCTTTTTATTACTTGCTTTGAAACTTCTTCACTTCTATAAATTCTATTGTCGCCTTCTGTAAAAGAAAAAGAATAATTTATTATATAAATAAGATTTTTATTTTTAACTATAACTTGTACAGAATAAGATAAAATTAAAGAATTTTAAAGTGTGGGCTAAAAGTAACAGAGTTTTTTTTAATTCTCATTTTCAACATCTTCTACTAGCATTTTACATTAAACATTGAAAACTAATATTTAAAATACCACACATCTCAAATAACTTAGCATAAAGTATGCTGATGTATAAGAGTTTAATTTAATTACAGACAACACAGCAAAGAAACATGATTGCTAAGGGCCCAAATGCGCCTCCCTCAGTGTCGTCCAGTTCATCCCTGTACCCGGCTGACAGAGAAAAGGACAGTAAAAGTGAGGACAGGTCGATTCAGAACTGAGTCAAGAATACTTCTCAATCTGTTTTCTGTACTGTCATAAACAAAAGGAAATTATTTTTTTCTGTTGTTTTTTGTGGTACTGGGAATTGAACCTGGGGCATTCTACCTCTGAGCTATTCCTCCAGCCCTATTTTATTTCTTATTTTGAAACAGGTCTCACTAAGTTGCAGAGGGCCTCACTAAGTTGCTGAGGCTGGCTGCAAACCTATGATCTCCTGCCTCAGCCTCCCAAGTATTGGGATTACAAGCCTGAGCCACCGCGCCTGGTTGACATAAGGAAATCCTCATTAATGTAATCTATAAGAATCTTTTTCTAAAAAACAACTTTCTTGAAAGTATGAAAATCTAAATAGAGAAAAATACATAAGTAGGTTATTCACCTAAAGTGTATAAAACAACCATAGCTTTGCATACTACCACCTGCATGCTATTTACCAGCAAGCTAGAGGCCTTCACTGAAATTTAGAATTGCCCTTAAGACCAATGTTAAATTCTATCTTCTTCTCCTAAGGTAACAAATCTTAATCAAGGAAAACCATCTTAGTCTTAGGGTAAAAGTTCTGAGAAACATCTAACAAAATTGGGTTTTCCTTCCTTAAAAATCTACTAAAAGATATAAAATTCTTAATTATTAGTTGTCCAGAAAAAAAATCAATTTGAAAACCTGCAGTGAGAAGTGCTCTATTAGATAATTTAATTGAGAATAAGCTTATTTAGGTAGTATCTCTGCCAAGAAACTTTGCTAAAGAATCAACTAAATTAATACACAATGAAACAGGGTTATTTCCCTAAATTATATTCAAGCATGTGCCAACAAATCTTTATGGAGAGAACTTTCTACTGAGATTTTTAAATCTGAGTCACTGGGTGATGAAATTCAGCTGAATACTCCTCATTTCTTAACTTTTTCCTAGCCTATTCCATATCTACACTCCCCTACTTTTATGACCTAAATGTATTTCTGTCCAGTTTATCTACACCCTCTTTTCATCCTTAGTTCCTTCACTTAGTTCAGATATTTTCTTCTCATGTTGTGATTAAAACAGCCTCCAAATTGACCTGCTTTATGCATAACTTATTAGCTAGTAATCCCCAAATATCAATCTCCAGACTTGCTGGGCTACCTTGGCTTGCTCAACGTCTAAAGGATTATCTCAAAGATTACATGGGCAAGACACTTTCATACCTACTCCAACACCAAATCTACTTTTCTTCAAGGCTGGGTGAATTATCTATTTTCAGAAAGCTATTCATAGTATTCTCTCATGATTTTTGTATCTACTATATTTGAATTTATGACCCTCTTTTCATTCCTAATATGCATGCTAATTTTGCCTGCCTTAGCTTGCCATAAGTTTGCTTAGATTCTTGATTTTAAAAATCACTTTTTAGTTTTGTTGACCTTTTTTTATTTTTCTTTTGTTAATTTCTTTTAATATTTGTTATTTTCCTCATTATTTTCTTCTCACTAGATGCTTTGGCTTTACTCTTTTTCTACTGACTGAAGTTGAAAGTCTACTTAAATAATTTCTAATCTTTTTCTTTACTAATTCATGTGTTAAGATCATAACCTAAGTATAAAACAACTGCATATATAGTGATCTCCCTAATTTGCCAATGGGAATATTTTTAAATAATTTTATCATTTAAACATGAAAATAAATACGCATTTATTCTATTTATTAGTATACTTAAATGTTAAAAACATCTATGAAATAGATCTACTACTATTTGTTTCCTCTCACATTTCACAGAACAGCTTTGTTGAGACTCTTCACACATATGCAGTAAGAGTGGCCATATCAAAATTCTGGCCACTTTCTGCATCAGTTTGCCAGAGTACATTCACATTTTTGAGTCAGTGTATTATATGAGCACTCAAAGTGTAGTCCAAAACCATGACTATACATAGGACCTTTCTCTCTCCATTTGTACTGTAGGAATATTTTTTAATGTCCAAAATGTAACTACTGGATTAAGTTTTTTATTTTGTTGGTTTTTTACCAAATCTGATCTAGGTTACTTCGCCTCTTTTTCGTGTTTAAGTCACTTATCGGATAAGCCTGTGAGCTTTCCAAACTCACTGGAACTAAAGGGGTTTCAAGTCAATGTGCCTTTCTTTTTTTTTTTCTTTTTTTTTGTGGTACTGGGGATTGAACTCATGGGCATTCTAACTCTGAGCTAAACCCCCAGCCCTTTTTTTTTATTTTATTTTTGAGACAGGGTTTCTCCAAGTTTCCAAGGTTGGCCTTGAGCTAACAATCCTCCTGTCTCAACTTCCTAAGTACTGGGATTACAGGCATGCACCATTACAGCCCGCATCGATGTGCCTTTCTTAAGTAAAACTTTAGTGCTCAAGTGAGGATAGTATCCAGCAATAAAAGATTTCTTAGGAACACAAAAATCTCCTTTTCTCAAGAATATTTTGAGGAAAAAAAAACCCTTTGAATTATACTTGAAACTATATTGTTTTTCTGTATCACTTTAGTGGCTTGGGTTTTTATATGTAGTTCTTTCATTACTGTTCAACTTTAAATGTGTATTTCTTTTTTTTTTTTTTTTTTTTTTTTTTTTTTTTTTTTTTTTTTTTTTTTTTTTTTTTTTTTTTTTTTTTTTTTTTTTTTTTTTTTTTTTTTTTTTTTTTTTTTTTGCGGTACCGGGGATTGAAACCAGGGGCATTCTACCTCCGAGCTACCCCCCGGCCCCGCCCCGGCCCTATTTTTATCCTTTATTGAAACCGGATCTCACACGAAGTTGCAGAGGGCCTCACTAAGTAGCTGAGGCTGGCCAAGAACCTGGATCCTCTGGTCTCCGCCTCCCAAATACTGGGATTACAAGCAAGCACCACCGCTCCCAGCTTAAATGTGTATTTCTAACCATGATTTTTATTCACTGCTAAGAAATGTTTTGCTAGTGTTTTTGTTGTTTCAAGTTTTCAAATGCGGAATGCTGATTCTTTTATTATTTATAAGTTTATTGTTCTACCTATGGAATTACTGTCATAAACAATGTGTATATATGAGATTATACCAACATCATTCTCAGTGCTACATGTGGGGGAAGGCAGGGGGGAGAGACACCAAAAGCTGTGTGCATGTATGTTAACACCAAACTGATACTCATTGTGATGTGAGACTACAATGCACCAATAAAAACATATTAAAAAAAAGAACACTCCTAGATTCAATCCCTAGTGCCAAAAAAGAAAGAAACCCCCAAACAAAGTTTCAAGTTTCAGAGCAAAAAAATAAATAAATAAAATAAAATAAGTTTATTGTTCTATACTTAAATGATTCGTTAAGTCATTTTATGTTTAGTACATGGTCAGTTTCTTTTTGTAATTATTTCAGATATAAACAAAAAATTGTATTGTATGCATCTGATAAGTTATATCAAGCTAAACCAAGGTGTTTTGTAGTGGTGATGGTGGGGGATACTGGGGATTGAACCCAGGGGTTTTCTACCTCTGAGCTATAGCTCCCACTCTTTTATTTTTTATTCTGAAACAGGGTCTCACTAGGTTGCTGAGAGTCTCTTACTGAGGGTCTCACTAAGTTGCTGAGGCTGTCCTCAAACCTATGATCCTTCTGTCTTGGTCTCCCAAGTACTGGGATTACAGGTGTCCACCACTATGCCCAGCTTAGACCAAGTTTTGAATGTTTCTCCATAGCCTCTCTAGTACTCCTTATTTTAGTCTATGCAATCAATCTGACAGAAATGTATTAAACTTTTCCAACTATGAATGTAGATGTTAATTTCTAATATACCAGTTTTTAATTTATATGCTTTTAGGCTGTTATAAGGTGAGTCTAGGTTTAGAATTGTTTTATCTTTCCAGTGAACAGTTCATTTTTCCTTAATAACTTAATTACATATGGAATCTTGATTGACCATTAATTCCTCAGGCATTTGGAAGATAGTATTTTATTTTACTCTGGCATCTGTTAGTACTGATGAGAAGTGTGGTGTCAACCTAACTCATTCCTTTGCATTAACCTGTCTTTTCTTTCTAGTATCCTTTAAGGATTTTTATTTTTCTTTGATATTCTCCAGATTTCCTTTTATATATCTTGCTCAAGATTTGGCAAATATCCTCATTCTGAAAATTCATGCTTTTTTTCAAACTCCAGAAAACCATTAACCATTACCTCTTTTTTCCATTATTTTTAACTCAGCAACTATTATTAGACACACATTTGATATTTCGTTCTCTAATCTTTGCCTGTTTTCATTTTCCATAATCTTTAGCTCTTGAGCAATATTCCTCTAGTTACTGATTCTCTCCAGTTTTTTAATCTGTTTTATCTGTCCATTAGTTTAAAATATTAGTGATTATTTTTATTTCCAGAACATCTTTCTTAGCTCAAAATGTCAGGTGTTTGCTTTTGTTTTGTTTTGGGGGGGTACTGGGGATTCAACCCAGGGGCATTCTACCCCTGAGCTACACCCCAAACCCTTTTTATTTATCTTATTTTGAAACGGTCTTACTAAGTTACCATGAACTGGTCTCAAACCTGCGAATCTTGTGTCTCAGGCTCCCAAGTAGTGGTATTATAGGTGTGTACCATAGTGCCCGTCTTCAGTTTTGTTTTTAATAATGCCATGCCATTTTACAATTTGGGTTGAATCCTTTCATTCCAATATTTATTTTTCTTTAAAAATCATTCTATTTTCAGTTCATTGTGGCTTGTTTCTTTACAAAGAAAGAAACAAGCTTTTAGATAGTAAGCTCGTGTCCCTAACCGACCTCCAATGAGAGAACCTTGCAAGCCCCGAGCTGTGTTATGTATCCCTATGGAAGTATTTCACGTTTGTTCCTACCAGAATACTAATGATTTTTCTTGTCCTACAATTTTTACATTAATTTCTTGATTCAGCATTCCTTTACCATATCATCCCCCCCACTACACCCTGCGGAAGTCCACAGGTACTCAAGCGAGCATCCTTGTCTATCAGACCGTTTTCTAAACCATAAGGATGGTGTGCCTCTCCATCAGTAAGGAAGAATAAAGACAGTGAACATGTGATTATATGCCAGACTGTATAAACTAAGAGCACTCAAATTATAGAATACTGAAATAATTTTTCCAAGTTTTCAATATTAGAGTTACTTCAAGTTATACTCTATAGAAAAAGAGAGCTTTGCTGACATAAAATATACCATAGACCAACATATACAAAACCAGAGACTTACACAAGCTAATTATGTTTTCAAAATCTCCTACAAGCCTACTTGATCTATACAAACTATGTAGAAGGGTGGAGGCGGGACTAAAAAAAAAAGCCTTCACAAATAAGAATATTAGTCAACTTCTAAATGAAGCTTCTAAAAGTGTCTATTTTAGCTGGGCGTGGTGGCACATGCCTGTAATCTCAGTATTGGGAGGCTGAGACAGAAGGATCACAGGTTCGCGGCCAGCCTCAGCAACTCGTGAGGTCCTCCGCAACTTAGTGAGACCCTGTTTCAAAATAAAGAATAAAAAATCGGGCTAGGGTGGAGCTCAGAGGCAGAATGCCTCTGGGTTTAATCTCCAGCCCCACAAAAAAGTAATAAAAAATAAAAGTGATCTATTTGAAAACATTTAAAATTTTAAACTATTGAAAACAAGTTAGTCTTCCCATTTTATTTCAGTCAATTATCTGAGAGGAATAATGAGGCTCTATTTGGGGGGGGGGAGTACTGGGGATTGAACCCAGGGGCATTCTACCTGCAAGCTACACCCCTCGCCCTATTTTTTTATTCTTCATTTTGAAACAGGGTCTCAGTTGCAGAGAACCTCACTAAGTAGCTGAGGCTGGCAGCGAACCTGTGATCCTCGGTCTTAGCCTCCGAAGTACTGGGATTACAGGTGTGCGCCACCATGCCCGGCTGAGGCTCTCTTCATTTACCAATTAAATATAAAGCGACTACTTGAGAACAAGGTCTTGTATTTATGCACTATCTCACAATTGTATGTTCTTATACATTATTTAATTTTATACTAACGAAAAACAGAGGAAATGAGTAAGACAGACCATAGTGTGGCTACTTTACGGTTGGGGAAACAAAGTCCACTCTTAAAGTAGCTTGTCCTAAGTCACATGGGTAAGAAGTGGACGAACTACAAGTCTTTTGACACCTAGCATCCACAGCTCTACCACTTACCAACCTGCCTTCCTCTTTTTTATCATAATTTGCTAAATGATTTCACTTGTGAAAATATAACCAAAGAAAATACTTTAAATTGTGTATAAGGGTTCAACTACAAATATGCTAATTACAGTGCTATTTATGAAAGAATAAGCAATGCTGGGAGACTGGTTAAGTGAATCATGGTGTAGATCCCACTGGAATGCAGCTAACCAAAATTTTTAGGGAAACTATTCACAAAACACTCAGGAAAAAGGCAGGTTAAGCAGTGCTGCATACGTGTGATTCCCAGCTACTGGGGAGCTGAGGCAAGAGGGTTTGCAGGTTAGACACCAGCCTGAACAACTCAGCAAGACCCTGTATCAAAAAAATAAATAAATAAATAAGGGCTGGGCATGGTGGCAGATGGCTGTAATCCCAGTACTTGGGAGGCTGACACAGGAGGATTGAGAGTTTGCGGCCAACCTCAGCAACTTGGTGAGGCTCTCAACAACTTAGTTTCCAAATAAAAAATAGGGCTGCAGATGTAGCTCAGAGGGAGAATGCCCCTGGGTTCAATCCCCAGTACCACAAAAAAAAAAAAAAGAAGGGCTGGGGTGTAGCTCATGTAATACACTTGCCTAGCATGTGTGAGCCCTGGGTTCAATCCCCAGCCCTGCAAAAAAAAAAAAATTAAATAAACCATTCATAGATTATTTATCACATTTCTCTTTAAAAAGTATGAATGACACCGGGCATGGTGGCGCACGCTTGTAATCCCAGTACTTGGGAGGCTGAGACAAGAGGATTGCAGGTTCGCTGCCAAACTCAGCTATTTAGGACCTCCACAACTTAGTGAGACCCCGTTTCAAAATAAAGAATAAAAAATAGGGCTGGGGGTATAGCTCAGAGGTAGAATGCCCCTGGGTTCAATCTACAGTACCGAGAAAAAAAAATGTATGAATGATTATACTCCAAAATATTGAGTCTCTACAAATTAGAACCTGTAAATTTCTAAAATGAAAATGTAGGCCGGGCGTGGTGGCACATGCTTGTAATCCCAGTACTTGGGAGGCGGAGACCGGAGGATCCGGGTTCTTGGCGAGCCTCAGCTACTTAGTGAGGCCCTCCGCAACTTCGTGAGACCCAGTTTCAAAATAAAGTATAAAAAATAGGGCCAGGGGTGTAGCTTGGAGGTAGAACACCCCTGGGTTCAATCCCCAGTACCGCAAAAAAAATAAATAAATAAATAAAATAAAATAAAATAAAATGAAAATGTAGAGCAGTTATAACAAGAAAAAGAAAAATTTCTTAAAATGAAAACAAAGTTATTCTAAGTAAATAAGCTGACGGGCTTATAAATGCAATATCATTTAATACCATCTAAGCAGTTTAATCATTTTTCCAAAAAAACCTCATTTTGGAGGAAGACTAAGGATATAGATTATGATAAAAACAAACATATTTTAAACCCCTACATAGGCAGAATCAAATAAGTAACAAAATTAACAAAACAGAAAAATATCCAACAGTCATAAATTGCTATGCAAGCCGGGCATGGTGGCACATGCTTGTAATCCCAGTACTTGGGAGGCTGAGACCTGAGGATCCAAGTTCACGGTCAGCCTCAGCTACTTAGTGAGGCCCTCCACAACTTAGTGAAACCTGGTTTCAAAATAAAGAATAAAAAAATAGGACTGGGGGTGTAGCTTGGAGGTAAAATGCCCCTGGGTTCAATCCCAATACCGCAAAATAAAATAAATAAAATAAATTGCTATGCAAAACAGTTAAGTGAGAAACTCTTCACAAACAAATCTTTAAAAAAATGAATTGCACTACTGACTAACACTATAAATCAAAATGGCTTTAAGGTATTACTGATCATATACTAATTAAACTAGCAAACTAAGTTTAATTATATGTGACAATATTGAGAAGACTGTGTTGGTAAACAAGTAGATAAATACTGCTGGCAGAACCACAAATTGACTCCATATTTCTAGAAAGTAGGCTGCCAACACATAACAAACTACAGAGTTTTTTTGAACAGCAATTCTGCTTCTGGAATATACCCCAAAGGAAATCAATAAAAAAGAAAGTAATCTCCACCAAGATATTCTCCGCAACACACTTTACAATAGCCAATGATTAAAATCACAAAGTAATGTGGAAACTATGTGATAACATGATAGATACGCCAGGGTTTTATTGTTGTGGGGGAGGGTTATTTATTTTTTTATATTACAACTGTGTCAACATTTACATAAGATTAAGTGGAAGCCAGGCATGGTGGCGAACATTTGTAACCCCGGTACTTGGGAGGCTGAGACAGGAGGATCGCAGGTTCGTGGCCAGCCTCAACTACTTAAGTGAAGCCCTTCACAACTTAGTGAGACCCTGTTCCAAAATAGAATAAAATAGGGCTGGGGGTGTAGCTCAGAGGTAGAACACCCTTGAGTTCAATCCCCAGTACCACAAAAAAACAAAACAAAAGATTAAGTGGAAAGACAAAACATATAACTACCCACTTATTACAACCATGTAAAAAGACAGGTATTGTTACAAAAGATATTAGGACATACAGAAACCGAGCAGTTAGTATTAATCAGGGTTTTAAGTTCCTAATTTCAAAAACCTGAGGTGAGAGTTTCAAAAACATTTCACTAAACCAGTCATGGTGGCACATGCTTATAATCCCAGTACATGGGGAGGCTGAGACAGAAGGAGCGCAGGTTCACAGCCATCCTCAGCAACTTAGTGAGACCCCATTTCAAAATAAAGTAGGGCTGGGGATGTAGCACAGAGGTAGAATGCCGAGTTCAATCTCTAGTACTGTAAAAAAAGACTCACTAAACTGTTTATGTATTAGTTCATTAGCTTATAAATTATAATGGGCACAAAATTTCTACCTGAAATTTTCTACGATAACGCTATGTATAAATACAGTTAAAACCTAACTTCTGGTCAATTTAGTGATTATTAAGAATATTTATACATCAAGATATTATTTAACTTCAGTGGTACATATCTAGTCCCTTTAGGAATGTATTAGTGATTTAGTTGAAACGGAAATATTAGTAGAATAGACAATTTAATAAAAATTTCATGAGACGGGTATGGTGGCGCATGCCTATAATCCCAGTACTTGGGAGGCCAAAATGGGAGGATTGGATTGCAGGTTTGACGACAGCCTCAGCAATGTAGCGAAACTCTCAGCAACCTACTGAGACCTTCTTTCAAAACATAAAATAAAAAGAGGGTGTAGCTCAGAGGCAGACTGTCCCTGGGTTCAATCCCCCGTAACACACACACACACACACACACACACACACACACACACACAATCATATGGAAAGCCAAGAAACCTATATTCATGTCCTAAGGTTCCACCTCTAACTTGAAACTAACTTCATCTTCCCATGTCTTGTTTTCCTCTCTAAATATTTGTAGTAGTAATATGTAAGTAGACGAAAGTATTGTATGCTAAAGATATATATTTGGCCAGGTGTGGTGGCACACACTTGTAATCCCAGTACATGAGAGGCTGAGACAGGAGGATCACAGGTTCGTGGCCAGCCTCAGCAACTTGTGAGACCAAACTGCCAGCCCTCTGCAACTTAATGAGACCCTGTTTCAAAATAAAGAATAAAAAGTAGGGTTGGGGGTGTAGCTTAGAGGTAGAACGCCTCTGGGTTCAATCCCCAGTACCACAAAAAAAGATACATATTTGTATATCAAATATTTGTGTATTTCCCCTCTTCCCTCATGACATTATTGAGAAAAATTTTATTCCATTCTCCCCACTCTTAATTTTCATTTCTAAGTTTATTCATTTAAATTTAATTTTCATAATCTTTCTCGTCCTTCTTCCCACTCTTAAATTTTTAATAATTTTTATTGGTGCATTGTAATTGTACATGATAGTTAGATTCAGAGTGATACATTCATATATGCACATAATATTATCTGGTCTGTTTCCTTCCTAGTACCTCCCCTCATCCCCCTCCAGTCCCCTTCTTCTACTTTACTGATCTTACTAAATTTTCATGAGATCCTTTACTTTTTTTTTGTGTGTGTGTGTGTGGTACCGGGGATTGAACGCAGGGGCTTCTACCTCCGCGCCACGCCCCCGGCCCTATTTTTTCTATGCTTTATTTTTGAAACCGGGTCTCACGAAGTTGCGGAGGGCCTCGCTAGGTAGAGAAAAGGGGGGGAGAGAGAGAGATTGATCGCACGCGCATGCGCGCTGAGGCTGGCCGCGAACCCGGATCCTCCGGTCTCTACCTCCCAAAGTACTGGGATTACAAGCGTGCGCCACCATGCCCGGCTTACTTTTTTCTAACTTCCACATATGATAGAAAACATGAGGCCCTTGATTTCCTGACAATGGCTGATTTCACTTAGCATGATGTTCTCCAGCTCCATCCATTTTCCTGCAAATGACATAATTTTGTTCTTCTTTACAGCTGAGCAAAGTGTCATGGCATGTTTATATTTTCTTTATCCATTCATCTGTTGATGGACACCTAGGTTGGTACCACAATTTGGATATTGTGAACTGTACTACTATAAACATGGGTGTGCATGCATCACTGTAGTTTTCCGATTTTAATTCTTTTGGAAAGATACCTAGAACCCAGTCCTAAATTTCTTAAAATGCTTTTACTCTACGTCTTTTCCACCCTGACTCTCCCTGAAGCAAAGAAGCGCAACTGCAGCAGCAACATATTCAGCTATTAAATTGTCTTAACAGATGCTGCCGCGTGTCTCCCATTCCCAGAAAAGTATCCACTTGAATATGCATGCAAACATATTAAAGGCAGAACATTCATACAAAACATCCTCTTCTCTGTCCTTTAACTGAGGGGTGCCCCTAAAACAGCCTCCTCTCTACTTTATACAATGGAAAAACAGTCTCATGCTTACAAGGCAGAGGCACAACAGACTCCCTCCCACCCGTCAGGTGTAAAACAGGTGTTAAGTCTAGTCCACACATGGCTTACACTGAAGCTTCAATAACGTATACCAGGCTGCCTGATTTTACTTTTAAGATATTCTTTTCCCCCAAGCCGATTTTCTGCCTTTTGGGATACAAATGGTCTCTAAACACAATTGTGACTTCTTCATAAACTTCCAAAAAGAACTCAGCCCACTTATTGGGGGTCTCGAAAGGAGTAAAACAAAAATAAGTATAAACTGAACTAGTAAGAGAACTCTTGGCAGTCGTGGTAACTACACTGACAAAAGATACTCTTAAATCACTTGTTTTTCCCCCACTTGGGGTACTCTAAGAAAGCCTATGAATTGCTTCCTAAAAAAAAGTATTTAAGTTCATAAAACAAATGCATAACATTGCAAAGGAAATCAATTATACTAGAATATGATTATCAAAGATAAAAAACACAAATTTATGCCATAGCAATAGATGTGCTTCTTTATTAATGGTTTAAACTAATTTCTACTAGTAACAATTTGTATATAATGATGAATATAAATGTCATCTTTAGACAACTTAAATGTATTATAAAAATATCTGTAATTTCTTATGGGAATAATCTCTGATATTGCTAATGCTGCTGACTACATTTATAATGGAAGAGTATGTGTAAATAAAGATGTAACTTTTTCCCCATCCAAGCTCATATATCCCAAGTTTAAAACCTCCAAAATACAAAGAACTATGTTTATTGCATTTTTAGCTCGGTGTTAGTACTGAATTTAATAGCAATAATAGTGGTCCCTAGATAAAGCAAAGAGAATTTTTAGGTCCATCTTGCAAGTAAAAAAAAATAAGATCAAGTCAGGAGTGGTGGCTCACACCTGTAATCCTAGTACTTGAGAGGCTTAAACAGGAGGATCACAGATCCGAGGTCAGCCTCAGCAACTTAAGGAGACCCTTAGCACCCATAGCAAGGCTCTTAGCAACTTAGTAAGGCTCTTAGCCACTTAGCAAGACCCTGTTTCCAAATAAAAAGTAATATTCAATCCCAGCACCAATTAAAAAAAATTTTTTTAATTACATGATATTTCTCATGCAGTGAACAGGCTGCATGTTAGTTCTTTCTACTACTATAAAAACTAGGCGTGGTTTCACATGCCCAGGCAGAAACAAGAGGATCGCAGGTTCAAGGACAGCCTCAGCAACCTAGCAAGACTTTCAGCAACCTAGCATGACTGTTTTAAAATAAAAAATAAAATAGGGCTGGGGGTGTAGCTCGGAGGTAGAATGCCCCTGGGTTCAATCCCCAGTAACACACACACACATACACACTAACACACACACACACCATTAAGCTTCTAATTTTCTTATATCAATACTCCTTCTGAGAAACTGGAATGGTGCCTGTCTCACAGTAAGCCCTCAAATGTTTGTTGCTTTTGTCGGTGAAGTAAGGTTACATATAATGACCATTGTAAATATTTTTATTGACTATTGTTGAGGGCAATATTTTCCTCTCATTTTAATGTTGTAAAATGACTAATCTAATAAACATTAAGAAGAGACAGGAAATATGAATATTTTTAAAAAAGGCTTTAAACTGGGCAAGGTGGCACACTCGTATAATCCCGGCTATTCTGGAGGCTAAGGTAGGAGGATCAAAAGTTTGAGGCCAGCCTTGACGATTTAGCAAGACCCTGTCTCAGAAAATTTTAAAAGAGGAGTGGGGATATAGCTCAGTAGTAGAATTCTTGCATAAGGACCTGGGTTCAATCCTCAGTGCTGCAAAAAAAGAAATTTAACAGGAAAGAAAGCATTTCATAATTAGTTCTCCCAAATTCAGGTCTTTACCATCTCTATCCAAAACTCTGTGTACGTGTGTGCGCACACACGCTATTAATCCTACCATTTGACAACCAAAGTAAATTTAAAGGTCAGATGATTTGATACATTTAATAATAACCATAATTATCATGCTGCATGTTGACTAGGTGTAAGCAGTCAACTTTCTGGTATGTATACTACTGTTGCTTAATTTCCAAACTAAGTTTATGTAGTTTTTCTTTTCTTTTTTTTGCGGTACCGGGGATTGAACCCAGGGGCGTTCTACTTCCGCGCTACGCCCCCGGCCCTATTTTTTTATACTTTTTTGAAACCGGGTCTCACGGAGGGCCTCACTAGGTAGAGAGAGAGAGAGAGGGAGGGAGGGAGGGAGGGAGGGGGAGAGAGAGAGAGTGAGAGGGCGCGCGCGCACACACTGAGGCTGGCCGCGAACCCCCCCCCATCCTCCCGTCTCTGCCTCCCCAGGGATTACAAGCGTGCGCCACCACGCCCGGCTGAAAACTTTTTCTGTAAAGGGCCAGGTAAGTAAACATTTTAGGTTTTGTAGGCCATACTGTCTCTATTGCAACTATTCTGCTGTTGTAAAAAAATAAAACTTAAAAAAAGCAGCCATAGACGGTACGTAAAACCACTGAGCTAGGGTGTGTTCAAATAAAACTTTAATTCAAAAACAGACAATAAGCTGGGTTTAGCCCACGGACTGTATGTAGTTTGTCAAGTATTTAAATAGGAATTAATGTTTTTCATTCCATAATTCAACTAAATTGTGTACCCAAGAAGATGTGAACTCACATGTTCATGCTAAATTATGTATGATTATGTGTAACAGATCAATGTTGGATCTTATTTTGGGTGGGAGTAAGAAAGAATTCAAGACATTCAGTGCATGATTAAGGAAAATGATCTAATGAGAACAATTAGAAGAAAGGGCAATTACATTACTCTTGCCAGTAACTTCTTAGAGAATATGCCCCAATCCGGGCCAATGAGGTGGAGAAGACATCTGCTGGGCAGGGGGCCCTTCTGGAAAAGACGGAGTCCCTCTTATTCCTTTGAATTTTGTTGTATCTGGATGGGATGCTAGTCCCTTGCGACAGCCAATATAGGACAAGGGGAAAGCAGTCTTAGTATGAAGCCAATGGGGAAGGCCACAGGACATAACTGCAAGGAAAATGTGTCTTAGTGTCATTGCTGAGACATTCTTGAGCCTCTGGACTTTACTAGTGTATGACATTTCCTCATGGTTTAAACTAGTTTCAGAATTGTCTGTTATTGACACCCAATGCATCTTAAATTATGTAAGGACTCAAAACCAAAGACTGTTCACAAATTCATGGGCAGTCAGTCTTATTTAACTTTAACTTTTCACAAATAAATTAAAAGAAGCATTACAAGTCCAGAAAGTCCATAGAGATTACCTAAAACGTAGGGAAAAAGTATCAATTACTGATAGCATAGTTACTAACTCTACAAATTCTATAATCTTAGAGAAAATAATAAACAATGCAGTACCTCCTTCTTTAATACTGTAGCCTTTCAACAGGATGTTTTTTCTCTAAGTCAGGGGTTAGCAAAATTTTTCTGTAAAGGGACACATCATAAATAGTTCAGGTTCTGTGAGCCACATGGCCTCTATCAATATAGCTCAAAAGCAGCTACAGACAATATGTAAAGAAATGACATGTATATTGTCCAATAAAACTATTTACAAAACAGGCAAGAAAGCTGGATTTGATCTACTGGCCATAGTTTGCGAACCCCTGCTCTAAATGGTTAACAGCAAGAGAATTTTTAAACAAATCAACTTTACTAGAACTCAAAATAGTTTATTTAAAATGTATATAAATTATAGGCCGGGCATGGTGGCGCATGTTTGTAATCCCAGTACTTTGGGAGGCGGAGACCAGAGGATCCGGGTTCACGGCCAGCCTCAGCTCGCTCTCGCTCTCTCTCTCTCTCTCCCTGTGTGTCTCTCTCTTTACTTAGTGAGGCCTTCCGCAACTTCGTGAGACTCGGTTTCAAAATAAAGTATAAAAAAATTGGGCCGGGGGTGGAGCGCAGAGGTAGAAGGCCCCTGGGTTCAATCCCTGGTACCGCAAAAACAAAAAAACAAAATGTATACAAATTATGAAGAAAAGTAACCAACATTTCTTGGTCATTAGATAACTTGCTGTAAAAAGTTTCATTACCTTATTCACACATAAGTTAAAACTTAATGCACATACTTTAGAACTATACTGTTAAAAGTCAGAATTACAATAGAAAAATATGCAAAACTTATATACAAATTTAAAATATCTACCTATGAAATAAAACTTATTTTAAATTAGTGAATTTGCAAGGATGCTACACATAATAACTATTTGGTGAAGGGAAGAAAAAAAAGCCCTATACACCCCGCAACCTGAATGAACCCAGTGCTCCTAGAAAGCCGACCTGGAGTTCACTACTAAATGGAATGAGGAGGAAAGAAGTGAATCACAGAGACCACTAGTCCCTTCCAAACAATTTCCAGACAGAACGATACACACAGTGCATGGACGTTTCACTATCCCAAATAAAAACACTTTTTTAAAAGGAACACCATTTTCCACTGTAAATTATCTACCATACTCTAGAAGGAAAACGAAAAGTGAACTTTATCTTCAATTAATCAAGAAAATTTGTACATGCACTTATACAAACACAGAAAATCTCATGGCATAATTTCATCCAAATGATGAAATCATTGTTTAACATAAGTAATTAACATCCTTTCAGTGTTTGTTACAATATAACCTTATTTTAACAGACTTTAAAAGTCACAAGGTACAGATGTGCAGTATGCTTATCCTTGTGTAAGTACAGGCATTTTCTATATACAAGGAATTGCTAACAACAGTTACCTATGAAAAAGAGGACTGGGAAAGGGATTAGTGATTCTGGGGAGTGAAGAGAACCTTTCTCTTTATGTCTTTCTGGGTTTTACTTTACCTTAAAATGTACTACTTTTACAGTTTTTAGAAACAATGTAAAATATACACTCAACATAAATATTAAGGCATACACCAGGAACTTAAATGAATAGGCAGAATTTCTCTAAAATAGCCTAGAGATGCAGGAACTCTCTGAGGTCAGAATGAACACCTCCACCACCAAAGAGGTGAGCAGACTCTGGCTGAGAAGTCAGTGGAGTTCCCAGAAAAGCCTTTGGTGATCACTAAACTGCCAAGAAACTTAAAATAGCCTTGTAAGGGTGGAGTCGCTAGCAACCCAATCCACCTCCACCGGATCCTATACCCAGGGTTAGCACCAGGGTAAAGTAGTGTCCATTAGCTCTTGGTCTGTGGGTGGCTCGGGCCATCTGAGAAAGGGCGACTTCCTAGACTTCCCAGATGCACAGCAGGAGCATGAAGTCCTACTAGCTGTACCCTACAGATATGCTCCATCAGCGCTCAGTCTTCACAACCTTACTGGGACATAGTATTTGACTTTGATTTGTGGGAAATACTGGTGAAGATCTGCCCTCATTTTTAAATGGCTTACGTTAAAATGCATTAAGTTAAAAACTCCCACTACTATTCAACACTTCAGACTCTATTAGATGAGATTATAGATTATAAAGATGGAGAACTGAAAGTAAAATAGCAACATACAAAGACTTTTATTTCAACAGCCTGTCAAATAGAAAAAATAATAAAAAGTTCAATTCTGTTGGGAACAGTGAAGCAATAAACAAAACACACACACACACACAAAAAAAACGCTTGCTCCCATCCCTGAGAATACTAACAATTAGCAAGAGAGGGAAAAAAACAGCAGTCTGTCATTCCCCCTCATCGCAAGGAAAAGAATAACCAACTTAATTTCCAGTTATCACAATTTCAAAAAACTGAAACACACTCAACACATCTTCCCCACGCCGAAATTAATTACATCTATTCTACCAACATTTCTGAGCCTCTCCTACATGTTCTTCATGTATGTGGATACAGGAGTGAACAAAACAATGTATATGATCCAGAAGGGCAAGAATTTAACATTTTTAAGTGCCTTAACCAAATTTTGTCTCATCTAAATAAAACTCTCAAGAATCCTAATATCTATTCATTCCCCACTAATAAAATATTAACTGCTTACGTTCCAAAATATATTTAAAGTGATTAAGCAAAGAAACAAAGTGCAATCTTTTATACAGCATAGTATTAATAACTTCAAAAGAAGTGCTTTACATTTTGTCATATTTAGATAAATTATTATGTTTTCTGGAAAATAAAAACACACTGATGAAAGCAAAGAAATTCTGAAAACAAAACAAAAAACCTGCAATCCTAAATATTAGTCTCTCTTCTCAAATCTAACGATACTGTTTTGGCAAATGGATTAAGCCATTATTTATCCAGGAAAATGAACGGGGCAATTGTTCATTCTGAGCTCTGACCGTCATATAAAAGAGTATTTAGTGTTCTAAAAAATGTATGCTCCATCAACAATAGATTGCAATGTCTATGTCCAAGTACCCGTTCATCAAACCCTTATTATCTTGGCTTTTACATTGACATCATGCCAGTCTTGGAGCCACAGGACTGCAATGGAGCTCCTCACTAACATGTCTGCTACAAAATCCCCGCTGCATTTTTTAAACGTATTTTTGATGAAGTTGACTTTTTAATACATTTCCAACCTCATTAATCACTCTAAGGGGAAAGAGAAAAAAACCACGGAGTGTTTAAAGAAACATGACATCCGTACGGGACTGGCGTGATGCACAGTCCTCTTCCAAACTTGCAGGGGGACTGTGCTGTACTGAACTTTTCTGGTGGGGACTGAGCTGCGGCTCTGGGTGGCTGCGGGGCCGGGAAAGCTACAGGCTCGGGCGCCGCGGCTCCGCGCAGCAGGAGCAGCAGCAGCAGCAGGAGCAGCAGCAGCAGCAGGTAGCGAGCGCGGCGGCCGGGCCTCGCGGGCGGGAGCGGCCGGCGCCCCGGACCCCGTCATGCAACATCCCTTTTGCCACCGGGGCGGAACGCGCGCACTCTAGTAATCCAACACCCCGACTTCCACAGCGGCGGCAGACGAGTTCCAGCGGCGCCCGGCCGCGCGAGTCCGCCCGGCGCCCGCAGCAGCAGGTCCGCGTCCCCCCGGCCGCCCGGGCCGCCCGAGCCGGGCCCAGTGCAGTCCCGCGGCGGGGGCCGACGCGCAGGGCCGCCCCATCCCGCCTCGCCGGGCCCGGCCGGGCCGGAGCCGCGGGGCCCTCGGGCCGGGTCGGGTCGGGTCGGGTCGGGCCGGGCAGGGGCGCTGGGTCGGGCCGGGCAGGGGCGCTGGGCCGCGCGGGCCGGGGCTCGGGCCGGGCCGGGCCTGGCCGCCACGGCGGGGCGCGGGGCTTACCCGGAGCGCGCGGTTCCTGCGCCGCCGGCGGGCCGGGCGTCGGGGCTGCGGCGGGGAGCGCGAGGCGGTGTGCGAGCGCGGGGCGCGGGGAGGCGAGGCGGGCGACGTAGGCGAGGCAGGCGAGAGGCGCCGCCGCCACCGCAGACAGCTCCGCAATATGGCCGCCCGGCGCCTCCTCGGGGAAAGGCGGGGCCCGCGCCCCCCGCCCCGCCCGCCCCGCCCGCCGCCGCCTCAGGCCGCAGCCCGGACCCGCGCGGAGCGAGGTGGGGAGGCCGGAGCGGCGGGGGAGCGGGCGGGCGGGAGCGAGGGGCGGGCGGCGTGGAGCGGTGGGGAGGAGGGGAGGCCGGCGTGGGAGGCCGGCGGGAGTGAGCGGGAGCGGGCGGGAGGCCGGCGGGAGTGAGCGGGAGCTAGCGGGCGGGAGGCCGGCGCGGGCGGCCGGCGGGAGTGAGCCCACGGCCGGGTGCAGGCCGCCGCACCCTCCGCCGAAACTTGAGACTCCCGCGGGCGCCGCCGAGGTGCAGCTCGCCCGGGCCCAGCCCGCCCAGCGCCTCCCGCCCGCCCGCCCGCCGTGGGGCCGCGCGTCCTGCGCCGCGAGCCAGGCGGCCTACGCCAGGAACTCCATTCGCACCCGGGAAGGTGTAGACGATGGGGCAGGTTCCCGCCAGCTCGAAAGCGTGCTGCTACCGGGGCGATTTTAAACGCCCCAGACCTCAGTGGATTTCGCCCCAATCGGAACTGAACCGAGCAAGGGTGTGTGGTTATTTTTACCAAGGACATTCCTGGGCAGTTGAAAGGAGTAGGTTAAGAAGAAAAAGTTGGAAGTAGGCCCCAAAGAGCAGCCAAAACGAAATTATTCTAGGTTTGGAGAGAGTTAGTCATTTGATCAGTCTTAACTCACTTCGGTTAGTGACTGAGACTTAGCCACAAAGCTCCTGGCCTCTGCATCAGTATGTCCTCCATGCTGCCTCCCCTCGGCATTTTCTACTGGGATTCAGAATAAAACTTGCAGTGAGTATACGAACAAGTGCACAAAATCAGATCAGCCTGCCCTACCTGGCCTGCAATGCTTTATTTAGTTTATCTTTTGTAAACAGACTTTAAATTCAAATAAAACTTAGAAGTGTACTTAACTTTTATAGAACAAATAATCCATATCCTTCCTGCCCTCGCCTTCGCCTTCCTTGGGACAGTAGCTTTTCCAGGAACTCTCTCCAGATCACTTTCACTAACCTTCCGATCCAGTGAGTTTCCACCATTGCCCTTTGAGACCTCGCTGAACAATTAAAAGCCCCAAGAGATTTAAGAGTTAAGTTCAGAGGCCTTTAGATTGCAAATTCCTCCAGGATGGGAACCAGGTGTGTGCTTTGTAATCAGACAGGTTTATGTGGTTCTTGGAGACCGCCAAAAGCTTACTCCCTGACCTCCAGAGATGGAAGTATTATTAACCTGGTAACTGTTCAGCCTTCCACACCAGGTTCCACATGAAGATAGTCAAAGTATTATGTAAATTCCGGAATAGTACGCTAATCAAACAAAAGTCTGTAACACCCTTTTGCAACTGAAAATGAAGGAATCACTCTTGTTGGTCATGTGTCTGGTACAGGTGAGAAATGCTTTCACAGGACCATCTCTTTTAATGATTACAACTCCCCGTTTGGGGTGAATACTATTATTGACATATTAAATAAATAAGCTAACGAATAAAAAGAGCCTCAAAAAGGTTAAGTAATTTGTCCAATGTAACCTGGCTAGGAAGAGACAAAGCTATGGCCAAACCCAAATATGTATTTGACTCAAAAGCCTTGATTTTATTCTATACTCAGAAACAGCAAATAGACCAGAAGTTGTAACATTTCAGCTGGCTATCGCATTAGTAAATATTTAAGTAAAAGATAATATTCAAGGCTGCTTAGATTTTTTCTTTTTTTTGCCGGTACCTGGCATTGAACCCAGGGCATTCTACCTCTGAGCTACACCCCTAGCCCTATTTTTTATTCTTTATTTTGAAACAGGGTCTCACTAAATTGCAGAGGGCCTCACTGAGTTAGCTGAGGCTGGCCACGAACTGGGATCCTCCCGTCTCAGCCTTCCAAGTACTGGGATTACAAGCCACCACACCCGGCTCTAATTAGATTTTTAAAGGGTACTCTCAGACATTTTGAGTGGGAGTGTAAACTGAAATAATCTTGTTAGAAAGTAATTTGGCATTGTGATTCCATCTTGAAGAATGTTCATAACCCTTAGAACCATAATCCCATATCTAGGATTCTTTCTGAAGGAAATAATTTGAAATACAGCAAAAGAGCCAGGCATGGTGGCGCACGCTTATAATCCCAGTACTTGGGAGGCTGAGACAGTAGGATCTGGGTTCTCAGCCTGCCTCAGCTATTTAGTGAGACCCTGTTTCAAAATAAAGAGTAAAAATAGGGCTGGGAGTGTAGCCCTGAGGTAGAATGTCCCTGGATTCAATCCCCGGTACTGCCAAAAAAGAAATAGAGCAAAAACTTTACTCATAAACTCTACATCACAATATTGTTTTATTCATAAGATACAAGAACTTTAAATATGGAAATTAAGTGTCTAAATAGCTATATCTACTCTGTAGCATTTTTAGGTAACAATTTTAATGTCTAATGTATGTAACAACATATCAAGATTTCCTAGTTTTAAGTATGGAAAAACCAAATTATGAAACTGCATACAGTATGGTCACAGGTATGTATCCCCAGAACCAGACATACACAAACACTCTTTTTTTTTTTTTGATTAAACCCTGGGGCATTCTACCTCCGAGCTACATCCCAAGCCCTATTTTTTATTCTTTATTTTGAAACAAGGTCTCACTAAGTTGTGGAGGGCCTCACTAAGTAGCTGAGGCTGGCCGAGAACCGGCAATCCTCCTGTCTCAGCCTCCCAAGTACTGGGATTATAAGCATAGGCCACCACGCCTGGCTACAAAAAAACACTCAAAGCAAACTATTAGTAGTAAGATGTCTATGCTGCAATCCTGTTGTAATTCACCACAATATAATAGCTTAGCTATAAAGCATTTGTCTCAGTAGCACATACAAAAGTACTTCTTGAAAATGAAAACATTGAGCCAGGTATGGTGGCTCATGCCTGTAATCCCAGTACTTGGGAGGCTGAGATAGGAGAATCAGGGTCAAGGCCAGCCTCAGCACTTTAGCAAAACCAAAAATAAAAAGGGGTGGGTGGTGTAGCTTGGAGGTAGGATGTCCCTGGGTTCAATCCTTAGTACAAAAGAAAAAGAGGAGGGGGAGGGAGGAGGAGAAGGGGGGGAGGAGGAGGAGAAAAAAAATGAAGAAACTTTGCTTTTGAAAGAATGGTTTATAAGTGGAAGGTTTTTCTTATCTAGAACAAACACTGGGTTGCAGGCCTTTTGCTAGTTTGAATAAGACTGGTTCCTGCCCTTAGTTCAGTAATGGGAAAGGCAAACAAAGAGTGCTATGCAATCTGGCTAAGATAAAGATAGATACATAGTGCCCACAGAGACAGAAAAGAGGGCAATTAACTCTGCCTAGAGAAGAAAACTCCATGCCAAGGAGGAGGTGAGAGGGGAGAGATGTGTAGAAGTTGCATAAGAAGAGGAGTTGAGGAAAGCAACCAGCTTCAGATACTCAGTAGCAAGATGGGGTTGATGTTTTGCTGTAAGAATGTTTGTAACCAAGGTTTCAGACAGGGAAGGTGAGATCCAGTTGGGCAGTACAGAATGTGTCCGTGGTCCTTGTCCTTGAGGAAAATAAGGATCCATGCACAAGAGGTATTGAGAAGGGGAACCAGTCAGGCATGGTGGTGCACACCTGTAATCCACACCTATAATCCTAGTACTTTGGAGGCTAACACAGAAGGATTGCAGGTTAGAGGCCAGCTTCAGCAATTTAGCAAGACCCTCAGCAATTTAGCCAGACCCTGTTTCAAAATAAAAAAGGCTGGGGTGTGGCTTGGAGGAGGAATGTCCCTGGGTTCATAAGAGGTATATATATATATATATAATGTGTATGTGTGTAATATTAGAGATTGAACCCAGGGGCATTCTACCTCTGAGCTACACCCCCATCCCTATTTTATTGTGTATTTTGAAACAGGGCCTCGTTAAATTATCACGTACTAGCATCAAACCTGTGACCCTCCTGTCTCAGGCTTCCAAGTACAAGTACTGGGATTACAGGCATGCACACCACTAATCTTTTCCTAATCTCTTCCTTCCTTCCTTCCTTCCTTCCTTCCTTCCTTCCTTCTTTCCTTCCCTCCTTCCTTTCTTTCCTCTCTTTCTTCTTTCTCTCTTTCACTCATGCTAGGCAAACACTCTACCATTGAACTACATCCCCAGCCCCATTTATATTTTAATAACTGGCAACCATGTGGATTGCCTGATTGAGTGATGATGAGAATGGATGGCGAGGCTACCAGGGACACCTTAGGTAGACAGTTTGGCTACAAAGGCCCACACAAGAAGCAAAGGTCTGAACTTGGGACATCTAGAGGGTGAAGAGAAGATAGAATTTGTTAAAAGATTTGGAGAGCGGGTATGGTGGCGCATGCTTATAATCCCAGTACTTGGGAGGCTGAGACCGGAGGATTCGGGTTCGCGGCCAGCCTCAGCTACTTAGTGAGGCCCTCCGCAACTTAGTGAGACCCTGTTTCAAAATAAAGAATAAAAAAAAAATAGGGCTGGGGTGTAGCCAGAAGGTAGAATGCCCCGGATTCAATCCCCAGTACTGCCAAAAAAAAAAAAAGAAAG
>PVJS01028820.1:0-25238 GCA_004027185.1 Glis glis
ACAGGGAGAGGGAGAGAGAGAGAGAGAGAGAGAGAGAGAGAGAGAGAGCTGAGGCTGGCCGCGAACCCGGATCCTCTGGTCTCCGCCTCCCAAAGTACTGGGATTACAAGCGTGCACCACCACGCCCAGCCCCCCAGCCCTATTTTATTTTTTACTTTGAAACATGGTCTCACTAAATTGTGGAGGGCCTTTCTAAGTTGCTGAGGGCCTAAGTTGCTGAGGCTGACCTGGAACCTGTGATCCTCCTGTCTCAGTCTTCCAAGCACTTGATTACAGGTGGGTACCACCACACCCAATGTAAAACAAATTTTAAGCCCTTAGGTCACTAATGAATGAGTCTCTCAAAGAGGTTTCCATCGTATCTTATTGAAGTGAACTAAAGGTCTAGCTGTAAAATTGAGTAGATGATAAAAGGTTATGTACATGCTATTGTATTAATTGAGATTAAAACAATTAACCTGCTACTTTCAGCAAAACAAAGGTATTTCCTCAAGTATCAGGATATTTTAGTTCAAAATATTTTGGGGTTTACATTACCCATAAAATATCCTCAATTAGCATCTCCAATTTGCTAAGAGAGAGCCTAGTTTTAAAATGTATGGGAAATTTCTCAGATTTATTAAAAAAATTTTTTTGGCTATTGATTTGCCCACAATTTGCTTGGATACTAAAGGAACTTAAATATCCCTTGAGAGCTTTGGACTAATTTAATAATCAAAGGCACCTATAGGTTTTATTAAATGTTTGACTGGATACTATTTGGGTATAGTTTTTAAATATAAAGAGTCTTATTTATTACTACTATCAATAATAACATTGTTAGTAGGAAAAATTTCAGAGAATAGAATTTTTACCCTAATAATAACTGTATATCATCCTGAACATTGAGATCCAATTGTTAAGGCATGAATCGAGTTCATCACTGTTATTATAATAAATAAATGAGATGATCAACTATGAAGAGAAAGGTTTATTTTGGCTCACAGTTTTAGAGCCCGTGATGAGAAAGTACATCATGGCAAAACCATGTGGTAGAGCAAAAGCTCTCATCTCATGGTCAGAAAGCAAAAGAGAGAGAAAAAAAAGAGACTGGGGTTCCACAGTCCCCTTTGATAGTCCAGTCCCAATAACTCAAAGACCTCCCACTAGGCTCCACCTCTTAAAGGCTCCACCACCTCCTAATAACACCATGTTGGGGACCAAACCTTTAACACATGAGCTTCTGGGGGACATTTACGATCCAAAAATAGCAATCACTATCCCTGATGGATGGAACTGAGAGAAGAATGGCAGGACTAAGACTGGGAAAACCACCTAGAAAAGCAGGAAGATAAAAATAGATCTTGGAGCGAACAGACAACTATGAGCAGGAGTAAAGAAAGATGCAAGCTTACTCATAAGAGTTGGAGAGCTTCCAGAATGGTGTCAGCCCTGCCTCAAGTGCTCGTAGAACACGTGTGGTGGGGTATGTGCCAGCACAGGCACATCTTCCAGACCTGGCTCCTGGTCTGGAGACCCAGAGGCTAGGATGGCTGAAGTAATGGCTGAAGTAAGGCATGAACTGACTGATAACCGGCTCTGGAAGTATCTGCTTATCACCAGGACAAGTGAAGTTCTTCGACTAAATGAACTGTTAATTTGATAGAAAAATGTAAAATTGGTCGTTTGAAATTCAAAAATCAATTCATTCAAAGAAACTATATCCTGTATGAATGGTTATAAATAGATTTTGGGTCTAGCAATCAAAGAAAAAGAGCTATAAAATTTATTTTAAAAGTAATAAAGTTGCTGGGCGTGGTGGCGCACGCCTGTAATCCCAGTACTTTGGGAGGCAGAAACCGGAGGATCCGGGTTCGCGGCCAGCCTCAGCTCTCTCTCTCTCTCTCTCTCTCTCTACCTAGTGAGGCCCTGTGCAACTTCGTGAGACCCGGTTTCAAAATAAAGTATAAAAAATAGGGCCGGGGGTGTAGTACGGAGGTAGAACGGCCCTGGGTTCAATCCCCGGTACCGCAAAAAAAAATAAATAAATAAATAAAATAAAAAGTAATAAAGCATATATGTGAGATATTATTACTATGCCATTATTTTCTGCACCTCTATTGTTGGATTTGTTTACTGTTAGAACCACACTTCCAGTCTGAGCATGAAAGCTAAATTACTGTATTCTAGAAAAATGTACATTTGGGGCCCCACACTGAATTGTTTTAGTATGCAAATAAAACCATATTAATTGCCCTTGTTGGCAGTCATGGACTTCTTATGATTTTTTTTAATCTGCATCCAAACTAATTGGCCTTGAATTCATTCTGACAACATTTTAATTATTCACTAGTTAATAATTCTCAAAAGCTATCTTAACATTAAAATGTCTCTTAAGCGCATATGCAGCACTCTTCGATCCCATATAATAATATCCTACAATATTCATATCAACCTAAATTTTCTCTGAGGTCTTTATAAGGGTGGATAACATATTTTTGTATTCAGAAAATAACCTTAAAATTCTGATTTTGTATAATATCCTTTGCATGATAAATACATATCCTCCAAGCACCTTAATTTCTTACTACAGTTCCCATCTATCAGATGCCAGTTATTAAAAAACAACAGAGAAAAGAAATTTTTAAAAAGCCTTGCCCCATCATGTGTAGCACTATACTATGAGGAACATGAGGCCGTACAGGAACTAGACTGAGACAGAGTTCTGCGTCCGTCCCCATGGAAACCTTTATGCAGCAATTAAACGTGAGAAAACAATTGCAAATAAGAAGAAAAGATAAATAGCGCTAGACAATCCAGAAGAACTTTCTGCCTTAGGTTGGCCTCCCCAGATGAAGATTTGGGTGAAAGTGATTTGGGGAGTGGAGAAGAGGGGCCAGAAAGGGAAATCCCCTAGAGGGTAACTTTGGCTCAGTTTTGTAGGGGAGCTTTGGAGACGGTGTCCCGATTGGGGACAAGGGAGCTGGGGTACTTGTTCCTTCTGTCCATAGTTTAGGTTATGAGTCACCCTCGGTGACATGTGTGGGAGGTACATATATGTTTTCAGGCACTGGCTATCTGTGCTGGCAGGTGGAGCAGGTTATAACTGCTGGAGAGCTGCCTACCAATGGAGACATGGGTGCTGGTTCGTGGGAGTGAAAGCACACACGTGTGCACCTTAGTGTGATCAGTGTGCCTGGAAACAGCCAGGCATGTTCTTGGGACATGAGTGGAGCGCTGACGACATCTGAATGCCTCTGCTGTGGTGGCACTGGGCTGGAGGTGCTGATTGCCAAGTTAATTACATGACAATCATAGGCACTATGGCTATAACAGGTCAGAGAAAGAGTAGGTCCTCTGGTCACAGAAACATCTACTCAGCTCTCCTTACTATCCATTACACAGGGACAAACTTGGACAGTTCCTTGCCACCTGTTTCTAGGTAAGTCCATCTATTTTGGGGGTTCTGTATAAGGAAGTTACTTGCCCAGAGGTATAAGCCATACTCCACAATAACACATCATCAGTAACAGAGGTGGTGTTTCGATCTCCATCTATTGCAGTCCTTGGATATCTCTTAGTTCAGCACTCAGGTGAGAAAATGAGGTGTTATTTATTGGGCGTCCTTAAATTTCAATAAACAATAATAGTTAATATTTATTGGGTGCTATATGCCAGGAGTAAGTCTAAGCAATTTACAGAAATGATCTTATTGCATCTTTTCCACAGCCTTATGACATAGATCCTGTTTTGAACTGTGGAAACTGAGACACAGCCATTGGAATTACCTATTATTCAATGATTTCATCAAAATCACCTAAATGCTATCTGGTCCTATTGCTTTTGTTTGTTTGGTTGGTTGGTTGATGGGTTTTTTACTCTGTGTGTGTGTGAGGGGGGCGCTTTGAAATTTTTCTTCATTTCTTCTATAAAAATCAGCCTGTATAGATTTTTCTAATTTTTCGGGACTCACTTATGATAAATCCGGTAAATTTCTAGAAGGTTATTCATTTGTATCTAGATTTTCAAACTGATTTGTGAAGATTTAAGCCATCTTTAATGTTTCCTTTATTAGGTGGCAACTTCTACCTTATTAGTTTTTATTTTGTGTATCTGTGCTTCCTCCACTTAAAAAAACATTTCCTTGGCTATTTCTCAATGTTGAATGTTATGTGTCGGATGTTCCTGGAACATGGAATTTTAACCAATGTCCATGTACAGACCCAGGAATATTTTAAAACTGACAAAAAAAGTGACATTTCAAATCACTTGGGGAAATGGAAAGTTGACCATATTGTGTGGAAAGATTAATGTGTTTGGGGAAAAAATAAGACTCCATACCTAAAATCAGTCCCTGAAATTAAGCTCCACATGAATTTAAAAGTTATTCCTAAAATGTCTAAATGTAGTGGAATACTTCTCTAACTTTTGGATATGGAAATAATTTCTAAACAAGGCAAAAAAATCCATAAAGAAAAATGGTGGATTGGACCAATTATAAATTTTAATACAGCAGAAGATATCATACATCCAATTCAGGTACATGACAGAGTAAACATTGTAATATACTTAAGGGACTAATAATTAATATGTACTATATATTGAATCTTTATAAATTAATAAGGAAAAATAAGCCATTTGGCATAAATGGCTTCTTTTTAAGTAGGCAAATTATGGAAATGAAAATTAATAGAAAATTATAAATGAATAATAAAATTACATTCAAATTTGCTATCATCTGAAAGGACCAAATTAAAATAAGGATAACAATTTTTTCCTATCAGAATGGTAACAATTAAACTGGGCATGGTGGTGTATGCCTATAATCCCAGTAATTGGGAGGCTGAGACTGGAGGATGGCAAGTTCGAGGACAGCCTCAGCAAGTAGTGAGACTGATTTTTGTAAAATAAAGCAAGTTGAGAAGTGGTCCACATATTATGATCACATGTTTATTAAACAAACAAATAGCAAACCAAACTAAGTGTGTAATATATAGTGAATATGTATAAATGCATAAAAATGACACATCCTAAACTCTATGAGGACAGAAGTTCCAGAACATTCCCTTCTAGATCTTACCCTGTGTACCTGTTCATCTGGCTGTTTATATCTTTTATAAGATTTCTTAAAAATAATAAATCAATAATCATGTAACCCTGAAAAAAAAAGCATCAAAAAAGGCCAAAGGATGTTGTCTTAGTCCATAGAGGCTGCTATAACAAAACACCTTAGACTGGGTAATTTATAGACAACAGAAATGTATTGCTTGCAGTTCTGGAGGCTGGTAAATCCAAGATCAAGATGCCAGCAGATTTATAGGACCCTTTTCACTCTAACAGGAGATGGTCCCATGTTTCAGTGAAACACTCTGTAGTACAGAACAGGTTCTTTAACAAGAAACAAGTATATTTAAATCCTTTCTGTCTGTCTATATCTCACATACATATACACATAAAGACACATATTCATTTATTCCCCAGGTGTTTGTTGACTGTGGACCTAATTATAATACTGTTGTAAGTGTAAAGTGGTGACACTTTATCATCACCCCATGTGGGTAAAAATATGCATTTTCTCAAGTTTTCTGGGTCACCATGCCAGCGATTAGGTCAGCATTGGTCTGTTGCAGTTTTTGATGATGGATAAATTCAGGCAATTTAAGACAAGCTGTTTTTCTCCATCCTGCACCCACCTCAATCTCCAGCTGCTCAGACAGAGCTGAAAGAAGCAGGTGTTGGGATGAGGGAGTGTTTAGAGCTGTTTCTGCAAAAGTGTGTGTAGTGCAACCATCCCATTTTAGCTGTAGAAAGGAACTAGCCTAGATACATGTTTATGAATTCATTTGTTTGGGAGGTCACGGGTTGTCATAAGAAGGAAATAAAATATGGGACCAAGAGATTCACTGGGTGTTTGTAGCTTCTGTAGAGAAGGCAATGCAGGGGGCACTAAAAATGGAGGCAAAGATGGAATGAATGGAGAGGAGTAGAATTTGGGAAAGTGGCCACAGAGGCCAGTCAATTACCTCTAGTCAAAGGAAAGAGGCTCATTTAAGGAAATCTGGGTATGTGATCCAGAGTAAAGTAAAGCATTCTGGGCAGCTGGGGTCAGCAGCAAGTGTAATTTTGTAGGTTTTAAGCACTGAAAAAGATTATGAGGTATCTGGCACCCTTCCCATATGGAATTCCAAATAAAAATAATACTATGTAAAATACAGGAATTTTCAGTTTTCCAAAAACATTTTGATTAATATTTTGCTTCATCTTTGCTGGTCCGCTAAGCATATTCTCAGGTTACCTAGTGGGCTACCCAGCTTCAACTCTGAGGCTGGAGGTGAGGACCACCCTGAAGAAACTCTTGTCCTAAGAAACAGGAGGACTGAGAGAGTCCACCTCGCTGGCTTGAGATCAACAGAAGGGAACTTCTTACAGGATGGTAAAATAACACTGGGGCCCCTCAGATGGGAGTGGGATAGGTATTAAGATTAGTTTGGAAAGCCGGGTGTGGTGGCATATGACTGTAATCTCAATACTTGGGAAGCTGAGACAGGAGGATCGCAGGTTGGGGGCCAGCCTCAGCAACTTAGTGAGGCCTTCAGCAATTTAGCAAAACCCTGTTTCAAAATAAAAAAAAAAATAGGGCTGGGGGTGTAGCTCAGAGGTATGCAACTCACTTGTATTTGTAACTTCAAAGCATCACTTTCAGGATTAAAAAAAATGCATTAGTGTTATAATTTGAACCTTGAATGCCCCACAAATGCTCAAGTGTTAAAGGCGTGGCCCCCAGGGTGGAGCTTTTGAGAGATGGTGGAAGCTTTGATAGATGGGACCTTGTGGGGGGTCCTCAGGTCATTGGGGGCATGCCCTTGAAGGAGGTTGTGGAGCCCAAGCCCTCTTGTCCTCTCCTTGCTCCCTAGGTATGAGGTAAGTAGTTTGCTCCACCACACACTCTTAGCACAATTGGCTCCCTCACCGCAGGCCCAAAGCAATGGTGTCAATTGATCATGGATTGGAACCTCTAAAACTGGGATTGCAGGCATGCACCACCATGCCCGCTTCCAGCTTATTTTAAGAATACATTTAAAGCAGCCTTTGGATAATCTGAGTGGACATTGTTTAATCATTGACTACAGTTACTGTCCTTTATACCAAAATGTCATTTTTTTCCCCTTCAAATGAAGACCAGACAACTTTAACCAGATCTTACGTTTAAATTCTGGACCACTCTGCCAAACTAAAAAAAGGTTGTTTCAAGTATTGTTGAGAGCGATGTTGACAGAGATACAGAAAGGAAAGCCCGCTTTCCACACTCTGTATTCCATTTAACAAAGGGCCCTCCAGAGAACCTGATAACCAGCATTTATTCCATGGTCCTAGTATATCGGTCTCCTCCATGAGCTGTGAGCCCCTTGAAAGCAAAGACTACATTTGATTTTTTGAATTCTTTGAATCTAGCTCAATGCCTAACATATAACAATCAGCTTAAAATACTTAAGGAATGAAAATGAGCTTTCTGTAATGCTGCTGGAGCTGTACTCATTGCTGTGAGTGACAGAATCGAAGGGGTTGATATGGAATTGGATGTTCCCATTTAAATAGAAAAATATAAATAATTTATGTGGCTTCCACATACTGGTTCTTTAAATCTTTTTAAAGATGATCTCTCTCTCCCCTCCTGGAGTTTGTATCTGCCTTGTCTCTCCTGCTCATCTTTAAATAAAAAAGACCTTCATTCTCAGCATCTAACCCTGCCTAGTTACAGACTCAACCCTGACTAATGCTGGCAGCCTATTTTCCTCAGCAAGTGTGCTTCTGTGGGGAAGTGGGGTGAAAGGGAGTGAAGAGAGAGTGTAACGGGACCATGTGAAATTAGTCTCATCTGCTATGACCAGGGTGAACTAAGAGAATTTATCTGTCCACCACCAAGATATCATCTGCCTGGTTCGTATAGCTGGATTTCTGCCTTGGACTCTATAGGCTCTGCTGTGGTATACCACCCACACTCTCCCTTCAGGAATTGCCCTCAACCTAAAGGAGCTGCCAGCTCCGAGATTTTAACCTTCTTCAGAGGTAGCCAGATTCAAGAACTGATAGAGGCAGGGCAAAATCCATGGTCCCCTTGGCCAATTTGGACGTCTTTGTATGGCTAGTCAAATTTCAGAGCTCCCTGAAATTGATAAGGACTTGTACTTTTGTGTTTAAATATATATATCTTATGTTTAAATACAAATATGTTTCATGTTTATATATATTTGTAACAGAGATTAAATATATATATATTTATATATAAATAAATATATATTATATATAATATATATTAATTATATTATTTTTATATTTTTATATTATTTTTATGTTATTTTATATTTTATATATAATATATTAATTATATTATTTATAATTAAATATATAAATATATATTTATATGTATAAATAAATATATATTATATATAATATATTAATTTATATATAAATATATATATATGTTATAATGACATTGCAACTTCACTTCTCCCTCTGCCAAACCATGCTTGTCTCATATCCTTGCAGGTGTTGTTTAGAAGACCACTCTCCAATAAACTTCCTGTGTGCAAATCTCCATCTCAGTCTGTGTTTCTGGAAACTTGTCCCATGAAAGTGTGCTACCTACACTCCAGGACCCTCCTGTGCTACAGCTAGCTTCAAATCTTAGCCTGCTTGGCTGATGATCAGAATCCTTTTGAAGACCTTTCCTTCCCACTCACCCCACCCTGCCCCCTGCAAATAGTTGGATCCTTATCCGCATACCTTTAGCAGATGGACCAATAGACCATTTTTTAAAATGATACCATTATCTATAAGGGTCTTAAAAAGTCCACTTGCCTAGAAGCTGCACCCAAGTTAGTTACAGAAGTGGATAATCAAGCCCTTTAGACATGGACTTGATCTATTGGCTACCAGTTTGAGTTTTGATCAGCATTGTGGATTAACACAAATTACAATGGAATTTAAAGTAATTGGTTCATTCCAAGATGGTTTTCTTCCTTCCCTAATGACTACATTCCTTAATTGAACTCAGAGGATGGTTCATCCAATGTCTTCTGCATTGCAGTGACCTGTATTTATATGCAATATTTTGATATAACCTAGTATCTCTAATTTCCTTTTCATAGAACATTTACCCCAAAATATCTGAAGAGTTCTCACTCTGTCATTTACAATGTGAAGTATGTGTTTAGGCATACATAAATATATGCAAATAAGAAATCTAAGATATCCAGGTCTTCTCATCTATAAATTGTGCTTGGTAAATAAAATGTCAGGGTAAGTCCTATGATTCAATTCCAATTTATAAAATGAGAGCACAAAGGTGATAAGTATCATATTTGTCACCACATTTTATATCAATAACATATTTATAAAACAATTTATAGAGACTGGTCCATCAATCCATAAGATTGGATAAATAAATTATGGCACATTGGTAAAAGTATACAGTCATGAAAATTATGGTATAAAAGATACTTATTAAAATATGGAAAGAAGTTTACATGATAAAGCTCAATTTTATTTTTAAAAAATTATCATTATTTAATTATTTATTCACTGGTACTTGGGATTGAACCCACAGGTATTCTACCTCTGAGCTACACATCAGGCCTCTTAATTTTTTATTTTGAAACAGGGTCTTGCTAAGTTGCTGAGGCTGGCTGCAAACCTGAAACCCTCCTATCTCAGCCTCCCACGTACTGGGATTTCTGCTTTGGAATCAATAGGGCATATGCTACCACACTCAGCCAAAATAAAGTTGAATTTCAAAAATCAAATTGTTGGGCAATATAAAAGCAATGGTACATTCTTTTTTTTTTTTTATGATGCTGGAGATTGAACCCAGGGCCTCAGGTGTGCTAGGCAAGCACTCTACAACTGAGCTACATCACCAGCCCAGCAATGATCCACTTATGTGAAGTATATGTGGCAGAGATTGCTAGAAAGAAGATTATCAACATCTTACCAATAATTTTCCTCTAGTGGTAGAATTTAGAGTGACATGTTTTTCAGAATTGCTCGAATTTTTGAGGTAAAGATTCAAAAAGAACACAATTATTTTATTTTAAACTTTTCCTCCTAACCACTCTCCTGCCAGTTTTGCATCCTCCCAACCCTCTTTTACATCCTTTCAGAAGAAAAAGATCCAAACCCATGTTCATGCAACATTATTCATAATAGCCCAAAGGGGAAAGTGATCCAAGTGTCAGTCAACAGATTAATGGATAAACACAATGTGAAACAAACACACAATAGGATATTATTCTTCTCTAAAAAGGAATTCTGACACATGCTACAAGATGTAGAAACCTTGAGAATATTAAGTGCAATAAGCCAGTTGCAAATAATTGCTCATATGAGGTACGTAGAGGAGTCAAAATCATAGAAATAGGAAGGGGAACAATGGTTGCCAGTGGCTGGGGTGAGGGATTATTGTTTAATGGGTAAAGAGTTTCAGTTCTGCAAGATTTACAAAAGAGTTCCAGGTAGTAGTGATGGTTGCACAACAAAGTGAATATTCTTTTTTTCTTTTTTGCGGTACTGGGGATTGAACCCAGGGTCATTCTACCTCCGAGCTCCACCCCCAGCCCTATTTTTTATTCTTTATTTTGAAAAAGGGTCTCACTAAGTTGCGGAGGGCCTCACTAAGTAGCTGAGGCTGGCGGTGAACCTGGATCCTCTGGTCTCAGCCTCCTAAGTACTGGGATTACAAGTGTGCGCCACCACGCCTGGCTCAAAGTGAATAATCTTAATGTCACTGAACTGTACACTCTAAAATGGTTAAAATTAGGGGTTGGGGATATAGTTCAGTAGCAGAGCACTTGCCTAGCATGTGCAAGGCAATTCCCTAACACCAAAAACAAAACAAACAAAAAAAGGAAAGATGGTTAAAATGGTAAATTTTATATGAATTTTTTCATGATTAAAAAATTAAAGAATTTCAACAAAAAAAGAAGAGGACCTGAGCTTTTAAATTTACACCTCAATGGAGTATCCACAGACCCCTGGGGCACCATATTTCCGGGGTAGCGGAGGTGAGAAGATGATAACCGACAGTTTGTGTCTCTTGGAGGAAACATTCTATGGCATTCTGAAAGTTCTCAGAGGAGGCAGAAATAGTGATAGTTTTTTGATATGGGTGAAGGATAACAGAGAGGAAGGGAAAAAGGCAAAAATCAATGCAGAGAAATAAATGATGTTAATTCATTCACACAGGATCACTGTTTTCAGTAGTTTTCCCCGTACAGATAAGAATATAGCAACACCTTTCATCCATAAAAGATCAATTACATAATCGTCATCATAAAAGATGACGATTGCTCAAAGAGACACTCGTGTATAAACCGTTCCCCACTTTGAATTAGCAGAGGACGATGGCCAAACCCAACAGATGTGCAACCACTCTTTAAAGATTTTCCTGATGTTGGCGACATCCTTGGGGTTTATGCCCAAATGGCACAAGATCTACATGTAAGGAGACTGATGGGAAAATGGAGTGTAAATAGCATCCTTGGTGCAAGGGAGAGGACCCAAACACTGGGACCAACCTTAAAAACAGTCACTTGATTTCAAACGCCAGGATTCTGACAGAAAGCCCTGGCAGCAAAGGAGGTGACATAAACTAAGCCTTGAGGTCCCTACGTGCTGTGCAAAGGCCAGGTCATTGAGACGCCACCTACTCTTACTTGTGGTTTTGCAAGACTCATGCAAATGGCACTTCTAAGTCTTCCTTCCTCCTGCTGCTTCCAAAGCAAAGCCTGTTTTGACCCTCAAGAACATTTTGAACATACTGACCTTGAGTGATCGTGGTTTCCCTGGTGCTTCCTGTTGGCTGGACCAGCAGAGAGAATGATTATGCAATTTTGCCTCCCTTTGGTGTTCCCCACGTGAGAGGCATGCCATGCTGGGATATCATGTGTCTTTACAGCAGAGGAGACCAGAACTGTTCACGAAGAGTTTTTAGAGGCAAATACAATAGGTTTTATAAAGAGAGATATCATTTGCTCAGGTTGGTGTTGAAAGGCAAGACGTTTGGAACTTAGGAGGTAAAAATTCCTTTCTTTTGAACTAAATAGTTCGGTGGTAGAGCATGAGTCAGGCCCTGGATCCCATTCCCAGTACCAGAAAAACAAAATATCCTTTCTTTTGATTCTATAAGAGAAACTAAAGAGAGATTTGGGACTGACTGGGATAAATTGGAAAGGCTCTGCCATAATACCTTAGGATTTTGAAGATGTGAGAGAATTCTGAGTGGTCTGCAAAACCCAGCTAATCAGTTTCACTACAGAACTTAGCCTTTGCTTTTAGCAGGTTCTAGGACAGACCAGATGTTTAAGAGTCAGTCAAACTGGAATATTAATTAAACTTTAAAATCACAGTGTACATTACAGAAAATGACCACATGGAGAAAATTTACAAAACAATGATATAAATCTACCAAAGTTTTATTTTTTTTACTTAATCCTACTAAGTTTTTGATATTCTTTCTATAAAATGTTGACTCAGTCTCTGGTTCAAATTGCAGCACCAATTCACGCCTTGTTCAAGAATCTAGCCATTAGTTCAGTTGCTACTTAATTCTATTTTTTTATAAAAATAAAAGCCATTGCTTGCCTTTTCCAAACAAAGGGGATTCTCTACCACATCTGACTGAGGAATATTTCTCTCATGAAAAAATGTGGAGCGAGGTACAGTGGCGCACACCTGTAATCCCAGCTACTTGGGAGGTTGAGGCAGGTGGATCACAAGTTTGAGGCAAGCATGAGCAACTTAGCAAGATCCTGCTTCAAAATAAAGTAAAAAGGGCTGGGGGTGTGGTTCAGTAGTATATTGCTTTCCTAGCATTCACGAAGTCCTAGGTTCAATTCCCAGCACAAGAGAGAGAGAGAGAAAAGAAAAACATTTTATATATGCATTTTTAGATCTATGGCCTTAGTTCACATCTAAAGTGATTTGGCCAATTCTTTTTAGTTCCTTATATTTGGTTTAGGAATGTTTTATTCTAAGCGATTGCTAACTCTATTGTTAACTATTTCCATCAATACCTTTTTTATTTTTCAGATGTAACTTCCCATCAGCCTAATGAAATCAATTAGACTCAACTTAAATAGATTCAGCTAGCCCAAGAGAAGAGGGCCTTCTAGGGCCAGGCACTATTGGAGTGATCAAAGGTGCAGTTTCATGTTCTTGCTCTATGCAAATCCACAGACATAACAACAGCAACAGCACCAGGCAGAGGGTGATAAGGGTCATGGACTTGGTAGAGGAAGAGACCCCAACCACTACAGGAATCAGAACAGACCTGGGAGCTATGTCTCCCCAAGGATGAACAGGCTCTTAACAAGGGGAGATGGAGAGAAGGGTATTCTAACTGCAGAAACCAGGGTGTGTACCGGAACAGCTAATAGCTCAGCCTGGCTGGAATGCAGAATATTTGTGGAGAATCAGTGAGAGAAATGTCAGAAGAGAGGGAAAAACAGGTTGAGGTAGAGGATTACCTACAAGTGGGTTCTAAATAGACTGAGAACTCTCCAGTGAGGCAATCTCAGGAAGAGGATACTGAAATGTGACAACTAATCAATCGCTTCATACCATGTTTACAAAAAAATGGGATAAAAGAAAGGTGATTGGCAACCTAGAGTCAAATATTAGCAGCTCCCATCAAAGCACTGAGCAGAGGGGAGGGAGGTGGTTGTTCTTGCTGGTGTGAGAATCTGTTGACCTGAGATGCATGAATCTATCGTGAAGACAAAGCCCAGGCTACTAACTCCCTTCTATCACAAAACCATTGCCCCTTGTTCTAGACTCTATGCTCACCAAACTTACCATGCCACTTTTACAATATTTATTCGTTGCCTGTAAAACAAAACTCAAACTCTACAGCAAGGCATATGAGGCCACACAGGCAGATCCAAATTCAGCTTACCTGTCCGTTTCTGCCTCTCCCTAATTTCTACCCATAGCAAACCACGGCAGAGATGAAGGGAATCTGACCATCGACACAGGCTCTGGGGTGAGATATTTCACCTGAGATGAGGTTGAAAGGGCCAAGGGAGTATCAAAGACAGTGCTTGAAGTAAAGTCAGAGTGAAAGCCAAACGCGTCCATCCACGAGGCTGCACACAGAAAGACGCCAAGCATGGAAACCAGACTTACCCAGGCAGACATTCCTACTTAATATCACGTGTAGGAGGCAGATCGTGGGGAAATGTCAAGGTTCTGGAGCATGTCTGACTTCTTCATATGGATATAAGAAACAGCTCATTGGGAGGCTGAGAGCTGAGGATCCGCATTCGCGGCCAGCCTCAGCTACTTAGTGAGGTCCTCCGCAACTTCGTGAGACCCAGTTTCAAAATAAAGTATAAAAAATAGGGCCGGGGGTGTAGCATGGAGGTAGAATGCCCCTGGGTTCAATCCCCGGTACCACAGGAAAAAAAAAAAAGAAACAGCTCATAGTGAATTAATGTCTGTGACATCATCTATGGATGGGAGGGAACTATTCATGCCAAGTGATGCCCTTCCCAGAATCTTTGCTCTTACACTCCCCTCTTCCTGTCATTCACACTCCCCCGGCCCCTTGTCTGGTTGTAGAATTCCTTTTCCTTTGCAGACCACACTTCAGTGTGATGTTCTCCCTGATGCTTTATCTGGCTTTCCCTGGCAGAAAGAGATTTTCCTCCTCTGAGTTTGCAAAGTACTTTGTATATAAACTCAAAGCCCATCTTTTCCAAACTAGAAATTGGAATCTACATTTTGACAAATATTGGGAATAGATCTAGAATTCTAAATAGAATCCATTTAGAAAAATCAGGTTCACACACTTAGCATATTTAGAGCATTCTGTCACAGTATACAGTACCTTGGTTTCAGGTTTTTCTCCCTGGCTCAGTTTCATGCTTCTGAGGAACAGAAACTATATCTCATCTACCTTTGTAGCTGTTCCTGCATCAGCAATATGCTCAGCAGACCACAACTTCTTGGTTTCTCAGGTGAGAAATATTTATGAAACAAATGATCTCTCAGTTTCTTAAAAATATATAAATATGTTATTTCATTTCCTAGTTTGTGTTTAATATTATGGCTAGCCTACAAATAAAACATTCTAACTAAAAATAATAATTCCTTTAAAGTCTGTTTTATCACAGTATTCTGAGCAGATTTATTTTCTTCTTTCACAAAGAGTCTGATGCTTTTCCAATTGCTTTATATTTTTCTCCTAACAGGAATCAAAGTATACAATCACACCCTTCTATCAACTTCTGCCATAAAAAAAATCAACTTCTGCTAAGGAAGGAGCAGTTACCTTTCAAGAGGCGGAGCTGGGGTGGGAGAAAGAACTAAAATGAATTGGCTTTAGAAGGGAACTAGGGTCATAGATCTAGAAATGGATCTCAGGGTGAGCTACAAATATAAGGGAAAGAAAAAAGCAATAGGGGCTGACAGCAGGATGGTGAGAGGTCACAGGACTCAGTGAAATAAGAGGACCTGGTTGAGGGAGATGGTTCAGAAATTAACTTCAAGGCCCAGGTGTGTGCGCAATGCCTCCACTTGGGAGGTGTTCAATGTATGGCAAGGGGGAGGGAGGGCTGTAGTGACACCAAAGAGCACTGCAGGGCTGCGCCATCATCTCTGGTGCACCTGGAATCACCGTTAGGCTGCTCCTCCCCCTGTGGAAGCCGCAGGATGCACCAGGAAGGGCATCGATAATTGTTGCTTTGCGGTCCATATTGTTGGTTAGAAGCCAGTTTGGGGTTTGGATTCTGCTTTAAAGGCATGAAAACCCAAGTCCTGGGCACCGCTGTAATACTTAGATAACAGCTTAGGAACTAAAACAAAGGACAAAATAACATTAGCTAAAATACAAGAGGTTTATGTCTCTCTGGAACATTCTGAGTGAACGGAGCCCCTGATGAAGTTTTGTGGTTGCAGGGACCCAGGCTATGTCTATCCTTGTTGTTCTTTCTCCTCAACACATGGCTTCTACCTCATGGCAGCTCTAGCTCCTGGCACTGAATTCACATTCCACCTGCAAGAAGATTAAAAGGAACAGAGCAGCTGGGTATGGTGGTACACACCTGTAATCCCAGTACTTGGGAAGTTGGGACAGGAGGATTGCAGATTCGAGATCAGCCTCAGCAATGTAGCAAGACTCTCGGCAACTTAGGGAGTCCCTGTTTCAAAACAAACAAAAAAAAAAAAATGAAGAAAAGAGGAGGTTGGGGGTGTAGCTTGGAGGTAGAATGTCCCTGGGTTCAATCCCAGTATCACACACACAAAAAAGAGGGACTCGGTCTCTGTCACAGAGGCATTTGGGTTCTCCACTGGGTTGGATCTTCATTGAATTTTGTACTGCTCATTTTTGCCTGGAGCTAAAAGTACTTAAGAGAGTGGGGAAAGAGGCCAGGACACAGAGGACCAGGAATAAAGAGAGGTCAATAGATTTGGAGAAAGGCTGGATTATACAAAATAAGAAAGGTTGTTTTGCCACACAACCTTATAAGTTCAAAAAGTACTATTAAGCTTTGTAAATGTCTAAGAGGGATAATAGGAGACCTTAGAACCATTTTTTCTATAATCCATGTTTTGCTGAAGACTATCTCTCGGGAGAGGTGTTCTACAGAGCACAAGTAGACAGACAACACTCTCATTGTTTAGCCAGAGTACTCTCCCCACGCTTTTCCAGGGTCCAAGCCTTGTTTCTACTTTTTCCCAGTTATTTGTTGTCAGAACTGTGTGCCTGACCCCAGGCTGTTCTCCCGCACACTCTACAGACCAGCTTTGTTTTGCTGTCCATTTCACTCTTCCCTTCTCCCCCCTGCCCGGCACCTTCTCCACCACCTCCTTAGAATTCCCAGAACTTCTTAGACCAAGAATAGCTTTCCATGCCCTTGTGTGAATTTGGTCACTGATTCTTGGTCTTCTTTCTGAGGCCATTGTTCTTGTCCACTTTTGCTCACTCTGCTAAAGGTACGACTCAGAAATACAGCTCAGGTGTGGGTTTCTAATACAAATATGTATAGTTAGGCCACGTTTGTGCCTGAGAAATGATCAGTCAATTCATAGAGAAGTGGGGCTTCTGAACCTCCTGTTTTAATTAAAAAAAAACAGTTATTTGATTGAAGTTTTCACTTCTTTTCCTATTATTTCAGCAACATCAAACCAATAAACATTAATCAATTAATTACTGAAACATAATTCTGGGCTTTGAAGAGAATAAAAATATTTATAAAACAAGAGGGTCTAGACTCCAGGAGATTGTGATCTAGATGAGGAAAAAAAGATAAAAGATTTCATACCAACTCTTGAGTTCCCACAACAAAAAAAAGCCAGAAAGCCATTTGATCATCCTATAATGAAGCCATAAAAGACAATTCCTGCTCACACCATAAGGCTTTCAATCAATATTGTAGTACCTTTTTTTTTTTTTTGCGATACCGGGGATTGAACCCAGGGGTGTTTTTACCTCCAAGCTACACCCCCGGCCCTATTTTTTATACTTTATTTTGAAACTGGATCTCACGAAGTTGCAGAGGGCCTCACTAAGTAGCTGAGGCTGGCCACGAACCTGGATCCTCCGGTCTCCACCTCCCAAGTACTGGGATTACAAATGTGTGCCACCATGCCCGGCTTAGTACCTTACTTTTAAACACCAAGGATCAGCATTCATTTGAGGAAAATTTCCAATGTGGAAGAGAGAACCCAAAGGTAGAAAAAAAAAAAAGATAAGCATACGAAATGCTGAAAAGAGAGAAATATCAGAAACTATTTAAAAGATAATAAAATAGTTTGCTCTCCTAAAATAAGAATATAATGATAAAAAAAATCAGAACACCATCAAGGATTCTTTAAAGATAAATCATGAGTCTAGACTTTCAAAAATCCAATAAAAGGATTATATGATATAAATAAATCAACCATAAAGTAGATCAGAAAGAGGAAAAGATAAGAAATAAAGTAAAAATAAGAGATAAACTAATACTGAAAGTCACAGGGAGAAAGAAAATGGAAGAGAGAAACTATCAAAAAAATAGTTCAAGAAAATTTTCCTGAAACAAGCCTTCGAGTACCCACCAAAATGAACTAAAAATAAACAAATTTTAAAAAGCACAGAAAGCTACATTATTATGAATCAGAATGACTGCAAATTTCACAATGACAACACTGTCATTAAAACACACTAGGGTAAATAAGGTCAATTGATTTTTGTTTTGCTTTTTGTTTTTGTGGTACCGGGGGTTGAACCCAGGGGCATTCTACCTGTGAGCTACACCCCCGGCCCTATTTTTTATACTTTATTTTGAAACCGGGTCTCACAAAGTTGCGGAGGGCCTCACTAAGTAGCTGAGGCAGGCCGTGAACCCAGATCCTCCGGTCTCTGTCTCCCAATACTGGGATTACAAGTGTGCGCCACCAAGCCCGGCCAGGTCAATTGATTTTTGACAAGGGTTCCAAGACCATTCAATGGGGAAAGGACTACTTTTCAATAAATGGTACTGGAAAAATTGGCTATCCACAAAGAAAAGAATGAATTTGGACCCTTACTTCATACTATTTAGAAAATCTATCACAAAATAGATCAAAGACCTAAACGTAATAGCTAAAATTACAAAACTCTTAGAAGAAAACGAAGGGGATACTCCTTGTGATATTGGATTTAATACTGATTTCTTGCATATGACACCAAAAGCATACGTAACAAAAGAAAAAAATTGGTAAATTAGATTTCATCAAATTAAAAACCTTTTATGTATCAAATGATACCATCTAGAGAGTGAAAAGACAACAACACACAGAATAAGAGAAAATACTTGCAAACCATACATTAGATATGAGTTTAATATCCAGATGTTTTAGTCAACACTCTCACTGCTGTGACTCAAAATACCTGACGACTACAACTTAGAGAAGGAAGATTTATTTGCTCACAGTTCTGGAGGCTTCAGAGGTTGTAGTCCATGTTAGGCCAGGTTACTTCTGTGGACATCAGGGCATGGCAACAGGAAGCAGAAAGAGTGTGAGCAGAGGGACTCTCCTCTCATATCATGGAGGCTGGAAGCAGAGATGAGAGCAAGGTGTTAGGGGCGAGGGACATATATAGTCCCCAATCCCAGGGACCCCTTCTAAGCAACCAAGACCTGCCTCCAACATGGATGCTTTGTCTGAAGGACATTCTTTTTTTTTTTTCAGTACTGGGGATTGAACCCAGGGGCATTCTACCTCCGAGCTACACCCCCAGCCCTATTTTTTATTCTTTATTTTGAAACAGGGTCTCACTAAGTTGTGGAGGACCTCACTAAGTAGCTGAGGCTGGCTGTGAACCTGTGATCCTTTTGTCTCAGCCTCCCAAATATTGGGATTACAAGCATGCGCCACCATGCCCGGCTTGCTGGGAGACATTCTAAATCTAAACCATAACACCCAGATACATAAAGAACTTCTATAACTCAACAACAAATAATCAACCCACCTAAAAATAGACAATGGACTTGAGTAGGTGAAACTCCAAAGAAGATACACAGATGGCCAATAAGCACATGAAAGAATGCTCAGCGTCATTTGTTATTAAGGAAATGCAAATCAAACTACCATGAAATACCACTTAGACCCATTAGAGTAGCTATTAGTTTTTAAAAAAGAAAATAAACGTTGATGAAGCTGCGGAGAAAATGTAATCTAGTGGAAAGGTAAAATCATGTAGCCGCTGTAGAAAACAGTTTGGCAGGTCCTCCAAAAGTTAAACAGAATTAACTTGATTCAGAATTCTAGGTATATTCCCCAAAGAATTAAAAGCAGAAACTCAGATACTTGTACACTAATATTCATAGCAGCAGCATTCACAATAACCAAAATGTGGGAGCAATCCAAATGTCTATCAACTGGTGGATAAACAGGATGTGGTATATAATGGAATATTATTTAGCTTTAGAAAGGAATGGAATTTTGATATGTACTACAACATGGATGATCCTCGAAAACATTAGGCTAAGTGAAATAGATCAGACACAAAAGGCCAAGTAATGCATGCTTCCATTTATATGCGGTATCTAGAATAGTCAAATTCATAGACCCAGAAGAATAGTGGTTATCAGAGGTTGAAGGTAGGAGGTAGAAGGGAAATATTATATACCAGGTAGCATTTTTATTTGGGATGATGAAAATGTTGTGGAAATGGATAGTGGTTACAGTTGCACAGAAATTGAGAATGTACTTAATGCTACTGAATTTATACTGAAATGGCTAAAATGGCAAATTTCATTTTATGCATATTTTACAACAAAAAGACAAAAAAGAAAATGAGAAGATACCTTCAAATTTCTAAAAGCAAATGATGGTCAAGACAATATTTATCATTCAAATCAAATTATCATTCAAGGAACATAAAATAAGGACATTTCTAATTATGCCAAGATTTTTAAAATGTCTCTCCCATGAGTCTCTCTTTGGGAAGCTGTGGAATGAGTGTTGGCACAGTCAGCCTGGTCCTCCTTTCTTAAATACAGAGGGACAATGAGGACAACCAGCTTAATCTTAGGTTTGTTCTGTGATAAGGCAGCCTAGATGCTTATAAACCAAGCAAAAGAAAAAAAAAAAGACTATCAATCAATTGTACAGATAATTCATGAAACAGAAAAGGAACTAACAACTATGAAAACTTCTAGTTAATAAAGTCAAATATTTTAAAAGACATATAGTATTTATTAAATAATAAAATGATAAAGGAAAATATATAATTATTTTTCAATGTAAGAATTGAAAATAAAAAATCAAGAAAATCTCCTAGATCAAGTAGAAGAACAATGTAAAAGATTTGGTGTCCAATAGATATGAATCTTAGGAAAAAACAGAGAAAATAAAAGGAAGGAAATCTTTAAAGGAGCAATAAACTTATAATTTCAAAAGTGAAGACAGAAATTTTCTTTAGAGGGAGGAAAACCCAATGAGTGCCAGCTTAGCTAATGGGAACGATGAAGCCCTCACACTTCAACCCTTTTATATGAAATTTCAGAACACCAAAGACAAGAAATATTTAGACTTTCAGAGAAAATAGTCACCTACAATAGAATTAATCTACCATCAAGTTTCTCCAGCAACATTGGATGTTCAAATATTTGTCTTCAAAATAGTTCTATATACAACACATTACCAGGTAAATATTTAGGCAGAATAAAGTATTTTCAAAGGTATAAAACTTCAGCTCTTCTTTTGTGTGTGTGTGTGTGTGTGTATGTGGTACTGGGGATTGAACCCAGGGGCATTCTACCTCCAAGCTACACCCCCAGCCTTATTTTTTATTCTTTATTTTGAAACAGGGTCTCACTAAGTTGCAGAGGGCCTCACTAAGTAGCTGAGGCTGGCCGCGAACCTGCGATCCTCCGGTCTCAGCCTCCCAAGTACTGGGATTACAAGCGTGTGCCACCACTCCCAGCTTTAACTTCAGCTGTTCTTAGGAAATGTTTAAAGGAAAGTTCTTAGACCAATTAAATTTGGTAGAGTTTATATGAGCAAAGAAAAACAAAAAAGAATGAAACAAAAAACAATTTGTTTATCAGGCAGCTCCCAGTACCAGAGAAGGTTCTGAGAGCTCCAGCCAACAACGTGACATCAGATATCACTTATAGAAAAGCAAAAGTGAGGAATAGAAAACAATCTAACTGGCTACAGCTTGGTCAATCAACCAGCTTAGATAACTGGCTACAGGGCTTCCTGTAACCAACCAACAGTCAGTTTCTATGATTAAACTCTGTTGGGCTGATAGCAGGAGGCTAGTCTAAATCCAAATCAATGGCCTGCTACAATTTTATCTAACAGAAACTACTTGATGGTAGACACAGCCAATAGGGGGTAAACCAAGACACAATAGGCTTGGAATCCAGAGAATCCAAGGCAGGAAAGAAAAGAGAATTCACTTCAGCTGTGAAACTAGCCTAGGTTGGATCAAGAACTCAAGGAGGAGGTTGGTCTCAAGAAAAGATACTATAGAGTGGATAAAATGAGATAAAGACTGGAAAAAATTGAAGATATGATACATTATGAGAATACAGAACAGAAAATAAGCAACTCCAAGAAAAACAGAAAGCTATCCAAGAAAGACAGAGATCAAATATTAAGCAAACAAAAACATCTTGAGAGTGTAAGTAACTGATGCAATGTAACAAAAATATCTATTTGACTTTGTAGCTAGGAATATTTTTGTGTGCCGTGTTTTCCACTGGACTCCGAGAAAAGAAAGGAATCCCAGCCCTCAGCATAGAGTAAAGCAATCAAAATAATGTAAAGCACGGATTAATTTTTAACTTTTAGAGTCAGCTATGAATGCAAACCAGAAGTGTTTGTTGTTGTAGAAGCAAATGTAAGTGTCCATTTCAACACAATCTAAAAGCAGAAAGAGTATGTGGGGTGAAATGGGGAAGAGAAAAAAATGGAAAAGATAAAGAAAATATCTTTATTTTATGAAATGGAGAATCAAGTGATCCTGTACAAAGTTGACTTAGCAAGAACTAGAGCTCTTAGACTATTTAAAGTTTCAAAGTAACTAATAGAAGAACTGAAAATAAAAAATAAACATTAGGAGAGAAGATGGGGAGAAAACAGTGTAATGTAGGTTAAAAGTTCAATATCACATTGAGGAGTCAACAGACAAAATGTGCAGGAGAATAAAAAATAGGAGTACAGTCATGCATTGCTTAATGACAGGGGTATATTCTGAGAAAAGTATCATTATGTGATTTCACCATTATGTGAACATTATAATCTATGGGACCACCATCGCATGTGTGGTCCATTGTTGACAAAACACTGTTATACAATGCATGATAATATAAACACGTTGTTTAGCTGTTTGGATGTACCCAAAGAACTAAAAGCAGAAACAATTAAAAGAGCTGGCTTCTGGGAAGTGGGGTTGTGGCTGGGGAGGGGAGGAGAAGAAGACTACAGAGCTGCTCTTCACCAGAAACTCGTTTGAGCATTTTTTGATACGTAATAGAGTGTCCTACTCCTAAAGTGATGTCTCCTCTGAGAGCCTTGGCCTTATTTAGGATGTCCATTGCTGCTGATGCTTCCCAGGAATTCCCTGAGACCTGTAGCACCCCACGTCAACTCACCTGTCAGAAGCGGCTGAGAAAGGCTGCTTTTGCCAATGGGCATGGAATGGCCCATGAAGGCAAGGGTCTAGCAACTCAAGACAAAACACAGACCCCCCCATCTCAGGAACCCAATTCTCTTTCCTTTAATCCAATCCACACCCTGACTTTTCTTTTGATTGAAGTTCTATCTCTGTTCCTCTTAGTTCGGTTGTATTTAAAATGGTTATATTTCCCAAGCATTTGACCCTGGTCCATTTTTCTGGAACTTGCCCAGTCAAATTGCTTGGGTCCGTGAACTTGATCTCCTAATAGTAAACAATCCTGATCAACCCTCTTCATCTTCAACACACACGTGCATCAGTGTTTCTTCAGCACCATGAATTCTCTTCCTCTTTGCTTTCTTCCTCCTGTATCTTAAAATGTAGCCTGAGTCCAGCTCTCACCCTGCATTCCCACAGACAGATCCTCTGTCTGCTTAATTGGCTTTTTCCTGCTTCCCTCTGGGCCTCAATGCCCTCCTCGTCCTCCCACTGGTTCTCCCGTTGCTGGCCTCTCTTCTGCCTGGGCCTTAAGCATGGACCCAACAGAAAGATGTAAATAGCATTCAGGCAAAGAGAAGAGATGTTGGAAGACAAGACATGATTAATTGCCAGATGTACTGTGCAGATGATAATTGCCATAGGAGGTCAGAGGAGACACCGTGTGAGCATGCTAATGAGCCATTTCAACTCTCTCACTTGTCTGTTGTCTCTTTAATCACTGCAGTGGTTCTCAAAGTGTGGTTCCTGGACCAGCAGCATCACCATCTCCTTGTTAGAATTTGTTAGAGATACAAATGCTTTGGTCCCACCTCAGACCTGCTGAATTAGAAGCTCTGGGAGTAATATCCAGCAGCCTGTATTTTAACAAACTTTCTAAGAAAGTCTAATAACACTTGCATTTGAAAACCTCGCATAAATATGAAAACACTTACATAAATAATGAAATCGCCAATATAAACTCTTACTGGAAATATCTGTTTAGCCGAGAGTGGTGGTGCACACCTGTAATCTCAGTACGTGGGAGGCTAAGATAGAAGGATGGCAGGCTCAAGGCCAGTACAGAGTTACTTAGCAAGACCCTGTTTCAGAAACAAAAGGGGATGGGGGCTAGTGGAGTAGCTTAGATTGAACACCCCTGGGTTCGATCCCCAGCACCACACACAAAAAAGAAAGAAAATACCTGTTTAAGTTAAAGTTGCAATGATTTCTGTGCTAAAATAAGCACTATATTATTTAATACCTCACAGCTTATAGAGCTGTATTTTATATCTGTTATAAATCAGATATATCTATCAGACATAAAATACCTCTTTCCATTTAAAATTGACCATTTCCCAGAGTCCTCTTTCTCTTGCTACTTCTACAGGAAGTCCTTTCCCTTAGCTCTAAATGTTTGAAGACAAAACCAAACCCCACACCATTGGAGATAGATAGAGCCAGGATTCTACCGCCTCTCTGAAGCTTCCCGGTATTTCATTCTTTGTGGAGGGTGAGTGACAGCAGGGAGAGGCAGCGTGACCAGCCCAGCACTGTGCCAGTGCTCTCCACAGATGCCTGCTTAGTGCTTATAACACCCCTGCAAGGTAGGTCCTGGGATCCTTCTTCACTGAGGGTTTTTGATCACCCACTAGTTACACGTTGCTTTGGAACTAACTGTTCGCTCTTTATAGTATTCATAGAGCATCTCTTCCAATAGCTTTTAGGCAAATCAAGAGCAAAGCATGCAGCCCTTCCAGGCTGGGTTCTCCCCATCCTCACAGCACCTGTGCACTCCAAGAAGTGCCTGAGGAATTAGTACCTGGAGGAGGTAGGACCTGTTCCCCTCCACCACCCTCTCCCTCTTCCATAGGATTGGGATTGCTTCTTGGGGTCATCTGTGCTTCCCGAGGTGGCTGTGAGCAGCAAGATGTGGTGGAGTCCTGGTCTCCTGCGGTCATCTCACCCTGCGACAGGCCAGGCTCACAGTGTCCGCAGAGCTCGTGCGATGCTCTCTGTGTGATTATATCAGCGGCCCCAACGGAAGAATGGAAGATGCATTTATTTCTTCTGACCACAGCTCACTCTTGTACCCTAGTTTCTTTCTTTTTTTTTTTTTTTTTTTTTTGTG
>PVJS01028821.1:0-15007 GCA_004027185.1 Glis glis
AAAAGAAAATGCACTTGATCCTTATTATTGTTCTCTGAGGACCTGCAGAGGAGGGGCTGCTGAGAAAGGGAAGGGAACACCCTCCAAAATAGCCAGGAGAAGGGAGGAGAAGGCTCCTCCCGATGCCTCTGGTGCAGCAGGTGGGAGGGAGCACTGCCTGGCAGCCATGACCAGTACCCTGCACATCACAGATCCTGGAGAGGCCGTGCAGAACCAACCTACCATCCATTTACAGAGGGAGAAACAGGGCCTGGGATTTGCCTACGACCATGCAGTGCATTACACAAAACTATCTCTGGATACCAGGCTCCTGATTTGGGGACACCGTTGTCGCCAGAGGGGAGCTTTGGTTGAAAGCAGTCAGATGCCTGTCTTATAGTGCGGACTGCAAAGGTACCTGAGCAGTGAGACCTGGTCCCTGGGGAGCTTTGCCACTGAGACTCCCCAGTGCATCTTGGGCCCTACATGTAAATGAGGGGGTTAAAATCTGAGCAGTGATTCCTACATGTACGAGTTCATGGGCCCATACTATATATATATATATATTTTGAGGTACTGAGGATTGAATCCAGAGGCATTTTACCTCTGAGCTACATCTCCAGCCCTATTTTTTATTCTTTATTTGGAATCAGGGTCTCACTAAGTTGCGGAGAGCCTCACTAAGTAGCTGAGGCTGGCCGTGAACCTGCAATCCTCCTGTCTCAGCTTCCCAAGTACTGGGATTACAAGCGCACGCCACCACTCCCGGCAAGTTTTTTATATTTTTAATTGGAAAATTAGCCTAAGGATTGCCATCTTTTTATTGTTCCTAGTATAATAGTACAAAGGCTTTACCAAAAATTCTATCATATACTATCATACCATTTTGTTTATACAAAGACATACATAGGAAGGACATAATCTCAGAGTAAAGTTGATTCTATAAATGAAAATAATTTAGCTTTATAAGAAGTTCACTTATTTTCATCATTTTTTTTTTTTATTTAACTGGTGGGATGTGGGAACTCTGGGGCTGGGCAGATACCCAAGGAGGGTCCTTCCAGCTTGGGAGGGGCAGAGTTCTAAACTGTGGTGTCCGAGAATGTCTCTTTGGGCCCTCACACTTCTAAAGATGTCTCTTACTTCTAAAAGACAGTGTGGCAGAGCTGAAGGGGGAGCTGATCACGACTTTTCCCTGCAAAAGTAGGAGCTGGCTAATTTTTTTTTTTTTTTTTGGTAAAGGGCCAGAGAGTAAATATTTTGAGTTTCAAAGTGTGTGTTACAAGTACTCAATTCTGCTGGGAGTCAGGTACCACATAAATGACTGAGTGTGGCACGTATCAATAAAACTTTATTTATGGACACAGTAGTTTGAGTTTCATATACTTTTCACGTGTCCCCAAGTACTTCTTCTTTTGACTTTTTTCAATCATTTAAAAATATAAAAACCATTTTTAGTTTGTGGGCGGTACAAAAAACAGATGACGGGCTAGATTTGGTACAAGAGCCACAGTTTGTGGACGCCTGGTCTAGACGGTGGTTCTCACTCTAAATCTGTCAGAGACCAGCCAGGTGGCTTTGGGCAAGATGCTTCACCACTGTGAAAGTCAAACTCCTCACCGCTTAGAAAGTGAATTCGGAGCCAGGTGTGGTAGTGCACGCTTGTAATCCCAGTACTTTGGGAGGCGGAGACCGGAGGATCCAGGTTCGCGGCCAGCCTCAGCTCTCCCACTCTCTCTCTCCCTGTCTCTCTCTCCCTCTCTCCTTAGTGAGGCCCTCCACAACTTTGTGAGACCTGGTTTCAAAATAAAGTATAAAAAATAGGTCCAGGGGCGTAGCGCAGAGGTAGAATGCTCCTGCGTTCAATCCCCGGTACCGCAAAAAAAAAAGTGAATTTGGTCTACACCCAAGACAAAGGAGGGAGGTGCCTGCCAGTTGCCTCAACCGGATCGATCAAGAAAGGAACAAGTCTTTCCTGGTTGTAACAACGTACCTTCTCCTGGGTCCGAAGGCTTCCTGGGCTTTCAGATTGGAGATTGATCGCTCTGCATTTGGGACAGATCTGATCCTCCAGGTTCCTGGGGAGACATAATCAAATTTCCCCCCGAGGTGAGGCACTCACTCCCTGGTACCATCCACTCTCCCGACACTCCAAAACTCTGGCCTTGCCCCGTGTGGTGGCTGATGCCAGCGATCCCACAGTTCACAATTCCGGAGCCCCTGTTCCCAAACCTCAATAGTGCGGGGCATGGATGTTTTTCTGTAGTTGGCAGTGAGCTTCCTTGGCGGCCAAACCTGACCTGACCTGGCCTTTACTCGTGGAACATAGTGTGAATATTTGTTAAGTGTCATTGCAGAAACACTGAAGTGCTCGATTACAGGCTGCTGTCCTGTTGCAGCTGTGAGAATTACATCAGGCTCTGGCTTATTTTCTAAAACCTGACAAAATTTCTGAATTCCAAAACACTTCCAGCCGGGTGTGGTGGCGCACGCTTATAATCCCAGTACTTGGGAGGCTGAGACCGGAGGATCCGGGTTCGTGGTCAGTCTCAGCTACTTAGTGAGACCCTGTTTCAAAATAAAGAGTAAAAAAAAAAAATAGGGCTGGGGGTGTAGCTCAGAGGCAGAATGCCCCCGGGGCTCAATCCCCAGTACTGCAAAAACAACAACAACAACAAACAAAAACACTCCCGACCCCAGGGGTTCAGGCCAGGGATTGTGGACATGTAACTCTGTTCTTCCCAGCATCCTAGGTTTGGTGTTGGCTCCTTATTTTTGGTAATGACAGATGATCATGGCCTATGAGAACAAGAAGGGGCCTCAGACACCATCAAACTTGGAGGCCCTTAGGACAGGGTGTCAGGTTGGCTGGGGGACACAGGGCACCTGTGTTTTTACAAAGGGAGTGCTACTGACCCAACCCATTTTCCAGATGAGGAAACTGAGGCCCAGAGGCCTGTGGATGGGCCAAGGTGGAGAGAGTCCGGAGCAGAGCAGGACGGAGGCTCCTCAGGCCTTGGGCCTGGGCCCCCTTGAGCCCCTTCAGCCCTTTCCCCCTTCTTTGCTGGGTTTCGAAGAATGGAGAGGGGAGCCCAGAGACCTACAGGCAAGCCCGAGGAGAACCCAGGCAGCAGCTTGATGGGAAAAGAAGTGGTGCCTGTCTCCTCCAGCCCCCGCCTGGCCTTTCCTGCCCTCTCCCACGCCCCACCCCTCCGACACCACATCTGAACTCCTCACTTGCCTGAGTCAGTTTTCCTGCCTCCTTAAGCTGTAAAGCCCCAAATGAAAGGTCATGCTGTTGGCCCATGGCCATGAAGGGCACCTTTGCCAGGAAACTGACCCAGGGAAGGCTGACCCCGTCTCTCTAGGAGGCCTTCCTGTCCTCATTTGTAAAATAGGATAATAACAGTACCCAGCTCTGTAGGCTGTTCTGAGGATACCAGGAAAGAGTAATTGGCACACAGCAGGTGCATAATAGTTGCTTAAGGCTGGATACTGATGTTACTATTGATGCCATACATTTCCAAGTTATTTATTATTTTAATCTCAAATATCTACACAAACATACATTTGTTTTGTTTTGTTTTTGGTACTGGGGATTGAATTTAGGGGCATTCTACCTCCAAGCTATACTCCCAGCTCTTTTTGTATTTTGTATTTTTATTTTTTTTGGCAGTACCGGGGATTGAACCCAGGGGTATTCTACCTCTGAGCTACACCCCCAGCCCGATTTTTTGCTCTTTATTTTGAAACAGGGTCTCGCTAGGTTGCAGAAGGCCTCACTTAGTAGCTGAGGCTGGCCGCGAACCCCGATTATCCGGTGTCAGCCTCCCAAGTACTGGGATTACAAGCGTGCGCCACCATGCCCGGCTTATATTTACTATTATAAGAACTTTTTTGAATATTACCAATTGGGCCTTGTAACAATTCTGCCAGGCAGGAAACAGCCTCACAGACAAGAAAGTTGAGGCTCAGAGACACCAGCAGTTTGCACCAGGCCACACAGTCAGCACGTAGCCAAGCCGAGCCTAATGGCTCTCCCTTGGCAGTGGATGGACACTGTGGGGTGGACATCTTTCTGTGGTTACTTCTCCTCCCACCCATACCAGAGGAGCAGCTTCAGGGAGAAACGGGTGTGGAAACTGAGGCCCAGAGAGGTGAAGCCACATGCCCAAAGTCCCTGGCTCCTTTTGGCTTCACCTCCTGCCAGGGGTCCCTCCCTGGCACCTCCTTCCCGCCCGCCCTTTGCTCCTGTCCCCTCACCTCGGGTTTTCAGAGAGACAGGCTGTGCAGCAGTGGGCCCTGGGTTCTGATGGGTCCTGGCAGACAGTGGGAGAGCGCCCAAAGGGAAACTCATTCTCATCAGGGGCCGGGCGAGGGCTGTTGGCTGAGTTGGAGGCCATCTTGGGGTCTCAGGCTGGCCAGAGGACCTGTCTGCGCTGCTCCAGAGCACAGGACCAGCCCCGTGGAATCTGTGGAACGAGGAGAGGTGGGCTCTGGCCTGAGCAACCCTCTCTGGTGAGCAGGAGTCTCTGGTGACTTTATCTTCTCCTCTCTGGCTTGTGTGGTTCAACGTCACAGCTGAGTCACAGCAGGGATGCGGCAGGAATTACCCTTTGTGGTGAAAAAAAAAATCCCCTGGATGGTGACTGCAGGCTTTAGGAGTGTCCAGTCATTTTTTTTTTTTTTAGAGTGAGAAAGAGCAAGAGAACGAGTCAGAGAAAAAGTAGTGGGATACAGGGCTGGAGCCAGAGTTCCCCTGTCTGAGAACCGCAGGCTACTGCTGGCTTCCGCCACCTCCTGCCCGGGGTGCAATCGGTAGCAGCCACAGCTGGCCACTTGTGGCGTCCCTTGGGACCTCTCAGCAGGGGGTGCTCACCTTCTGGTGGAAATCCCCAGGGTCTCAGAAACTGGTCCAAAAATTCAAGTTCTAGGTCCTTTAGCTCCTCCCTGTCCAGCATGTCTGGGTGACCGCAGGTAAAAGTCACTTTCACACAGGGGGTCTTGGTTACCCCATCTGTAGAAAAACAAGTTGCAACAGGTGGTCGATCTCTGGGCTCTGTGATTCTGGAACCCTATGACAGAGGCAACCAGAGGTGGCAGGAAGGGGCCCGATGACTCCACCCTGCCTGCGGCATTCTGCATCAGTCATGACGGTGACGAATGCAGGCCTCCTCTCCTTTGAAGCCCAAGGCCTTAGGACCTCGGGCTCTGCAGGGCCCTCACCCCACAGCACCGCTCAGGAAGTCATAGGTGGTGACATGCATGGGTTGGGCGCCACCACTTCCCTGCCTGAGTACAAAGCACTACACAAATGCAAGATCGTGGGTAGCTGGGCTCAGCAACCCCGTGGGACGTGGCTCTACACTGGCAGGAAAAGGGAACTGTGGGAACGAGGGCTCCCGGCCGGGCGACTGTGTGCTGGGTGGGCAACCTTTCCCTCTAGTCCTTGCAATGAGCTGCTGGGAATTCTGCGCCCATGCGGAGGCACAGAGAAGCAAGATTCGTGCTCTGAAGTGGTAGGGTGGTGGTGTGGGACATAACCAGGGCCGAGGGGCTCCAGGTTCTGTGTTCTCCCATCACAGAGGAGACTTTGCTGTTGACAAGGCAGTTTGGTGGAACCTCGGAGCCCGGGAAGGAGGTCAGAGCATCCAGCTCATCTCTTCCTCTATCAATGGAAAAGATGACCCTTGCACATCTTTCTAGCCAGCTGGGCTGCTACAGGGGCTTTGCAAATAGTGGTTTCAAATCTTGGGCTTTGAGGTCAGATAGATCTGAGTTGGGATTCTGGGTCCATTTACTAGCTAAAGGTCCTGGGACAAGGTCCTTAACTTCTCTGAACCTTGGTTCCTACGTCACTCAACCACTGTGATGACCAAATGAGAAGGAGGGTGGAGTTGTGGCAGGGTTCATGGCCCGAGCGACTCGAGAATCTTTGACATTTTACTCAGAGGATGGCCCCAACCCTTCGGCTCCTCAAAACCAGGGAAGAGAATTAAAATGGTAAATTACACTTACATAGTGTTTCCACATCTATCAACCTCATCTGAGTCTCCTAAGAGGGCAGGGAAGGTTGGATGTTGCCATGTGACCCTAGATAAATCCAGCTGCCCACCTTCCCTAGAATGATACTGGGGCTTCCAGGGACTGTTGGCAGAGGTCAGTGCCTCCTATGGCTGTGGTGTAAACCAGGACCTCCACCCTCGCCTGGGCTGCCCAGCCCTCTCAGCAAACCACTGGGAGGCCCACTTCAAGACTATCAGAAATGTAACTGCATACATATCCCGACCCGCAAACTTCCTGTGTCCCCACCTGTTCCTTCCTGCCCCTGGACTGGGAAAGAGGAGGCGCCCAAGACTTATCTTCCCATCCAGCTTTCCCTTTCTCTGTCTTCATTGACCTCCTCTATGGGCTCCTTCCTATTAACACCAAAATTTGCCCAAGCTTTGCCTGGCATGGTGGCGCACGCTTATAATCCCAGTACTTGGGAGGGTGAGACAGGAGGATCCCAGGTTCACGGCCAGCCTCAGCTACTTAGTGAGGTCCTCCACAACTTAGTGAGACCCCGTTTCAAAATAAAGAATAAAAAATAGGACTGGGGGGGTAGCTTGGAGGCAGAATGCCCCTGGGTTCAATCCCCAGTACTGCAAAAAAAAAAAAAAATGCCCAAGCTGCTCTAAGAGTGAGAAATAATAGATATTATTTTTAGTGCTGTGTAGTGCTTTTTACAGACATCATCTCATCTAACTTTCACATGACCCCCAAAAGGCAGGTATTGCTACGATCCCCCTCATTTTACAGACTGGAGAACTGAGGCACAGAGATTAAACGACTAGCTCAAGGTCTCAGCGGATGCCTGGGCCCCTCATCACAGCTTTAAAACACTCTTCACCCTCATTCCAAATTCCCCTCCCACACCAGCGTGCTGTCCTTCCTCGCAGAACTTCTAGAAATGATGGCACAGGTGCGGGAATCTCCAGGGACCCATCTTCCCGAGCTTATGGATGTCTAGCTTGCCAAATGCCCTGGGCCTGTCCAAGTTTCTCTGCTCCCAGCCCTCTGGCCAGCGCGACTGCTTTTAGAGCTTCCTTCTGGAATCCCCGGGGAGTCCCTCTGACCCCTTTCTCTTCCACCTTGAACCTCCATGGGCCCTATCTCCGCCATCCACGTGGAGTCTCTCAGCGCTGCGCGCCCATCTCCCCGGCCCCCCACTCGTCCTTTGGGGCGCACGGGGAACAGCCTCCACTTCCCTTGGGAAGTCTCGGCGGGCCACCCTGGGGAGGGGGTTGGCGCCTGGCTTTCGATGCCATCGGATGGCTCCAGTCCGCGCGCCCGCCAGGGCAGGTGACTGTCATGTCTCCACAGCCACCTCTCCAGGTGCGCGCACAGCGCAGAGGACGATGTAGCTCGACCTCGACCTCGTGCGAGGCTGAGCGAGCCCCAGGGATGCCTCGGGGGACAGGGTCGCGGGCCGGCTCCGCAGCCGTGGATGCCCGTCCCGAGCCCCGGGGCGGCGGCACTCGGGGGTCCCGCGGGTGAGCCGGGGCGTGTGCGCGGCGGGGGCGCGAGGGCCACCCCGCGGTCCGGAGCTGGGGCGCGGGGGCCCCCGACCTCTGCGCAGCCGCCCGCCGGGAGCTTCCGGGGGGGAGCCGAGGACGTGGCCCTGCCTGCGGAAGCCGGGGAAGGCCGGGGGCCGGTCCTCGCAGCCCGGGCTTGCTCCCGAGGCCGCCCCGGGGGCGGAGCGAGCACTCCCCGGATGGGGAAACTGAGGCCAGGGGCTGGGTCTCTCGCGCCGCAGGCACTGTGCTCCGGTCCCTAGCTGCGGCGCTTGCAAATCCCCACCCCCGACAGCCGGGTGCCCGGCCTCTAGCGCCACATCTGTGCATACTAAGTACTTAGTACAAAGCTGCCTATAAACACTAGGAATTTGTACGCACCTGGAATTTGAACCCTCCCGGGTCCCCAGCCTGCCGCGGGAGTGGGGAAGTAGCAAAGCGAGCCTTACGCCAGTGGATTCCTGCGGAGCCCAGCACGCAGCCAATAGTGCGTAGGCGCAGTCAGTACTTAGCCCCTGAAGGCAGGGTGCTTTCACAAAGCTGGGTGTATAACGGAACCGGTTTTATTATTATTTTTTTTTTTGCTTTTTAATCTAAACACAGCACGTGCTCTCACACACAGCCTCATGAGTTTGTGTATATTAGTCACAAGTTGTGTATATTACTCAAAAGAGTTTATGGAAAGCTGGGTGCGGTGGTGCATGCCTGTAATCCTAGTACTTGGGAGACTGAGACAGGAGGATCTCAGGTTGGAAGCCAGCCTCAGCAACTTAGTGAGACCCTCAGCAACTTAGGGAGACCCTGTTTCAAAATAAAAGGCCTGGGGTGTAGCTCAGAGGTAGAATGTCCTGGGGTTCAATCCCCAGAACCAAAAAAAAAAAAAAAAAACCTGAAACAAAACAGTTATGGAACTTAGTGTTGTAATGAAATTATAGTCTAAAAGATAAAACAACTTGTATTTTTGTGAGCCACCAATCAGATAGAGGCAGAGAGGTTCCAGTGAAAGGAAGACCTCAGAGTCCCACCAGGAAGGGCCAAACAGGGGTTCTCAGAGGTTCTATCAGACACCCCCACCTTGCAATCTGTAGGCGGTTGGTCAGAAGTGTCCTCTGTGGCCTTTTCTAAGAGCAAAGAATTCAAAGAGTTCCTTACATCTCTGACTTAAAAATTCATTGAGTCAGCTGGGTGTGGTGCCACACACCTGTAATCCCAGTACTTGGAAGGCTGAGACAGGAGGATCACAGGTTCAAGGCCAATGCAGGGTAACTTAGCAAGTCCCTGTTTCAAAAAAAAAAAAAAAAAGAACAGGGCTGGAGGTGTAGCTCAGAGGTAGAATGCCCCTGGATTCAATCCCCAGCACACAAATTTATTAAGTCTCAACCTAATCCATGAGGCGAAGTTTCTCAAGGATTTGGGGCTTATAAGAGCCAATCCCGGGTCCCGCCTCTCTCCCATCCGTCTCCCCTCTGCCCTAAGCCATCGTCAGAGAAGAGAGCAGTCCATCTGACTTCTTCATGCGCCACATCCTGTTTTCAGATCAGTGAGCTCATTCGCTGGAAATTTACCAAGGGAAATAGTTTAATTTTGGAAAGTACCAAAAACTTATTTGTAGTCACTCAGCTTCATTTTGGGGGCTCTTGATATAGAGGTGGCACCACCGGAGGACATCGAAGTGCTCAGAGCCCTCGGAAGTGAGGCTGCAGAAATCGAAAGTCGAGCCCCATGAGGCCGAACCTGATTCAGAAAGGAAATAAAACTTTTTGGAGACCACTCATCTCTACCCAGTAGAATTTTTTTTCTAAAAATAAATTTAAAAAGAGAAATAGTCCCTCTGGCCAAGGCCTCATGAGCTGGTGGTCTGAGCATGGGGCCACGATGCAGGAGTAGAAGAGCAAGCACAGTGAGAATCATAGGTTAGAGGTTAGCCTCAGCAATTTAGTGAGACCTTGTTTCAAAATAAAAAAATAAAAAGGTCTGGGGGTGTAGCTCGGAGGCAGAATGACCCAGTGTTCAATCCCTAGTACCGATACAAAATAAAGAAATAATAAATAAAAAAAGATGTAATAGTTCATAGATTTTATTTACTTATTTATTTAGGAGAAAATGACCTTAAAGGTCATAGAATGAAAAAAAAAATGTTTGTTTTTGTTTTTGATACTGGGGATTGAACCCAAGGTGCTCTATCACTGAGCTCCATCCCAGACCTTTTTATTTTTTATTTTGAGACAGGCTTTCACTAAGTTGCCCAGGCTGGTCTCCATCTTACAATCCTCCTGCTTCAGTCACCTAAATCGCAGGGACTGCAGGATGTACCACCATGCCTGGTTTGAACTGGATTTTTCAAACTCTGTATTATCTGTAAGACCTTATCTTCAACCACTGTCTCACACGGACCTGGAAGACACAAGCCGGGAGAAGCAGGGAGACTGTTGAGCAGACAGGTGGCCCAGTGCCTGTGCACTGGGCGTTTCTCCTCCCTGCCTTGGCCTTGGGGCCCTAGGTCCCCACAGAACAACATAACGTGAAAATCATGCACCCAGTTTCATATTCTCAGGTCTCAGATGTGGAAGCCGGGACTGTTTCCATGGCTGGCTTGCCTCTGGCTGTCGCAGCCCATTCAAACTTTTCTCCCCCAAAGCTGCCTTTCCATGTGTCACAGCTCAGGACTCTGGTATCCAAAGTCACTAGAGAAGGGAGACATAGGTTGTGGTAAAAATAATACCAATGACAACGATAGCTACTACCGTGTGTGTGTGAGTGTGTATGTGTGTGTGTGTGTGTGTGTGTGTGTGTGTGAGAGAGAGAGAGAGAGAGAGAGAGAAGAAGGATTAAAACTCAGGGGCATTCTACCTCTGAGCTTCACTCCCAACTCTATTTTTAAAATTTTTTTTTGTGATACTGGGAATTGAACCCAGGGGCATTCATTCATACATCTGAGCTACACCCCCAGCCCTATTTTTTTAATTCTTTATTTTGAAACAGGGCCTCACTAAGTTGCAGAGGGCCTCACTAAGTAGCTGAAGCTGGCTGCGAACCCAGATCCTCCTGTCTCAGCCTCCCAAGTACTGGGATTACAAGCGTGTGCCACCATGCCTGGCTCTACATTTTTTAATTTTGAAACAGGGTCTCATGAAGTTGATGAGGCTGTCCTCCAACCTGTGATCCTCCTGTCTTAGCCTCCAAAGTACTGGGATTAGAGGTGTGTGCCACCACGCCCATCTGTGACTATCTATAATGAACTGTCACACGTTGCTCTAGCACATGACTCACATTGCTCTATTTAGTCTTTAATAACACCACCCAGAAGTGGTGAGGAAACAATTTTCTCTTTTCCAGATGAGAAAACTAAGACTTAAAGAATTAAATCACAGCTGGGCGTGGTGACACACACTTGTAATCCCAGTACTTGGGAGGCTGAGACAGGAGGATCCGGGTTCGCGGCCAGCCTCAGCTACTTAGTGAGGCCCTCCGCAACTTAGTGAGACCCTGTTTAAAAATTAAGAATAAAAAATAGGACTGGGGGTATAGCTCGGAGGTAGAATGCCCCTGGGTTCCATCCCCAGTACCAAAAATAAAATAAAATAAAAAGTTAAGTCACGTGGTCAGGGTGGTCTGCATGTATGTTTCTATCACTCTGAACCTCATTCTGATGTATAATTACAATGCACCAATAAAAGTATATATATACTTTTATTTATGTAATATATATAAATATATTTTAATATATATATATATATATATATATATATATATATATATGTTAAGTAACTCGGTTGGGGTCAAGCAGCCGGTCACCTGCTGCACTGGGAGGGGAAGAGTGTTCACTTGGGATGCGTTTCCACTTGTTCAGACCAAGCTGGGATCCCTGGTTCCCTTGCTGGCAAGCCTAGGGTTGTCCTCTTGCTCTGGGCCTCCATGTTCTCATTTGTTAGGTGACAAGGATTCAGGATGGAAGAGCTACTTTCCAGGATCCTTTGCACACTGACCCTCTTAGTCTCCAAAATCCTGGGGAGGTGTGTGGGAGGAATGGTCCAGCTAGGAGCACTGGGGCCACCTGACACCTCTCCAGCCTTTTGATGCTCAACATTTCTTTATCAAGAAACAGATCCAAGCCAGGCGTGGTGGCGCACGCTTGTAATCCCAGTACTTTGGGAGGCTGAGACCGGAGGATCCGGGTTCGCGGCCAGCCTCAGTTAATTAGTGAGGCCCTCCGCAACTCCGTGAGACATGGTTTCAAATTAAAGGATAAAAAATAGGGCTGGGGTGTGTAGCTCGGAGGTAGAATGCCCCTAGGTTTAATCCCCAGTACCGCAAAAAAAAAAAAAAAAGAAAGAAACAGATCCATGAGTCATAGTTGTTGGGGTAGATGGGGGCAAAGAAAACACAGCCCAACAGCAGAGAACAGGCTTTATTTAGGAATAAAACCTGGAAGGAGGCATCTGATGGGGAGAGTCAGAAAGCCCACCTCCTTACAGGCTAGGGGCTTCTTATGGGGCAAGGAAGGGAGGAGGGGTACAAGAGTAGTCGTGTAAGCTCCTGGTTGTTGTGCTAGTGGCCAGGTCATCTCAGGGCAGGGCAATCTCTCTTTTTAGAGACCAGGGGGCGTCTCTCTTTGTTACTTTGTTCTCGGTCCTCCTCCAGCATGACCTCATGACCAGACCTCACAGTCAGACCTCAGTGTCCACAGTGGTGACCTATACTTCCATCTAAGCATCAGGAGGAGTCTTCCCCGAGGGCAGATTGGGAGAGAAGGAATCTGAAGTCCAGCCTGGGGGAAGGTGAGGCTCGGTGGAGTCCTGAGGAGCTGGGGGTGGGTTGTGGTCGCTGCAGGCATTTCCGTTGACTTTCCCCACACGCATTCACTGAACACCTATACTATGTTAAGCCATAAGCATGGCCCCAGCTTGTAGCTGGGAATGAGACAGACAAGGTCCCTGGCTCCCGATGGCTGCTGCCCAGAGCAGGATGATGTGAATGGAAAAATGACTGAGTCCACTCGGCTAATGACAGCCATTGGGGTGTGTTCCTGTTTGTTGACAGCGCTTACAGTGTAGATCCCAGAGTGGGCTAACACTCCCTTATGTTCTTTCTTAACATTGCCAGCAGCCCCTCTCCTCTCTGCCTTGTTCACAGTTTGTGTTTAGTAAAAACAATTAGTAACCAGCTTTCCCGATGGCCTCATCTTCATCTCCTCAGATAACTTCTGATTCATGAACCAGGAAATTTATTTGTAGAGATGATTACAGGCCATCAGCAACCCATTAGATTAGAAGACCAAGCGATACAGGGTTCTTCAACCCAAATTCAGTATTCCCTGTGGTACCTTACATATACCTGATACCAACAACAAAACTAATATAGCGACTGATGTTATAAAAGCTAGAGCATATCATAGGTATTTTTTTGCTTAGGCCTAATGATTAAACAGGTCCTTAGTTTCTTTTTTTTTTTTTTTTGCGGTACTGGGATTGAACCCAGGGGCGTTCTACCTCCTAACTACACCCCCACCCCTATTTTTTTATTCTTTATTTTGAAACCAGGTCTCACTAAGTTGTGGAGGGCCTCACTAAGTAGCTGAGGCTGGCCACGAACCTGGATCTTCCCATCTCAGCCTCCCAAGTACTGGGATTACAAGCATGTGCCACCAAGCCCAGCTTATTTTTTACTCTTTATTTTGAAACAGGGTCTCACTAAGTTGCGGAGGGCTTCACTGGATCCTCCAGCCTCAGCCTCCCAAGTACTGGGATTACAAGCGTGCGCCACCACGCCTAGCTCCTGAGTTTCTTTTTGTTAATTTCTATCTTGGTTCTTATTATGCTGATTATAACTGGCAATGAAAAATAATGTGCTGATTTACATGTTTTCTTCTTTCTGTCCCAGTAGAGTCTATGAGCACATGAAATTAGGAACATGAATACATGGAATTAAATGAAATAAAATCATATAAGTAGTCAGGCATGGTGGTGCACGCCTGTAATCCCAGTACTTGGGAGGCTGAGACAGGAGGATTGCAGGTTCGAAGTCAGCCTCAGCAATTTAGTGAGACTCTCAGCAACTTAGTGAGACCCTGTTTCCAAGTAAAAAATAAAATAGGTCTGGAAGTATAGCCCGGAGGTAGAAGGCCCCTGGGTTCTATCTCCAGTACCACACACACACACAAAAAGAAAAATCATAAAAGTGAAGCTGTCCCCTGGCTTAGCACCTAGGAGACATTAAATAAACAGGTGCTCTATGAACGACTAATATGCAGGACACTATTCATAAATATTTTTTACTTCAGGTAACAATAGCCAAGGATCACCACTATCAGGAAATATTTAATAAGTTTATCTTTGACCTGGTCTCTTTCCTGGGTGTCGTGAAATTAGAAATAACATTCTAGTAAGATTTTGAAAAGAAATCTGGGAATATTTGTTGAAGGGAGCTTTTGATGCCTGCTAATTTTCCCTATGTCAACAGATTTCTAGCTTTTAAGGAAAAAAAAAACCCTCTGAAGTTCTTTGGATTATAGGTGCTGAGCTGTCCCTGGGGTTTTTCCAAATTCCCCGTGGGACAGGTCATTTGGAAGGCAGCGGGGATTTCAGGTTACGGTGGGGGAGCCACTGACACTCAGGCATGGATGATGTGGTCCAGGGGGAAAGCTTGGCAGGTGGGCCTTTGATAAGGACAAGCTCCAAGATGACCATAATGAAGAAGGCTTTACCATTAGCCTACATCTTCTTTTGGCCACCGCTGGCCACCATACGCCCTGTTCTACGAGTCTGGTTTGCCATGGCGTCATTTCCTTCTTTCATGGAAACTGGAAGCAAAGGCTGTGCTGAGGGTGGACACGCTGGACCGGGGCATTCTGCTGGGCTGTGAGTGACTGCTCTTCCTTCGCGTTTACCTTTGTGAGGCTCGGTTCCCCTGGCTGTTGACTAGTGCAGAAGAAGAACCACTTGTGTTCTAAGACAACAGCAGGCAACAGCTGGTTGAGGAGGGATGCAGCCTGGTGGTCCTCACGTCAGTCCATCATGAGGACTCAGCCTGAGAAAGAAAAAATCAAGGAAGGAGGAGAGAGCTGATGCCACAGCCCTGCCTCCTACGGAGTCTGCGTGAATACACGCACGACGTGGCAAAAGCTTCAAGGAAGTATGCCCGTAGAAAAGGTGGCCTGGCAAACTCCTCTATTTTCTTGGCTATTCTCTCTTTGCTGTAAATGCCACGGCCTTGCCTCCTACGGAGTCTGCGTGAACACGCGCGACGTGGCAAAAGCTTCAAGGAAGTATGCCCGTAGAAAAAGGTGGCCTGGCAAGATCTGTTTTCTTGGCTGTTCTCTCTTTGCTGTAAATTTCTTGTATTCTCTTAATCTTTAACAGGTATGGCTCAGTGAGCTCAGTGTTTTGTTCAAAATCATCAACTGTGCCTTATGAGAAAAATAGACGGGTCTTTCCCAGAAATGTTACTTTGGCCCTGAACGCTCCCTCGCTCTT
>PVJS01028821.1:15107-25336 GCA_004027185.1 Glis glis
ATTAGCCCAGTAGGGCAAAGGGGGCTCGAGAACAGTTGTGTATAGGTTACAACAGGTAGAACTTTTGTGGAAATTTCATAGAAATGGTTTTAGGGATGGTTTGAAAGAGATTTAGAAATTTGGAACAAAGAGAATTAGAAGTTTAAAGTAAGAAAGCAATAACAGGTACTAGGTTAAACATTAAACTCTTGCCCTGTAGCCATGACCTCAATTTCCCATTATTGATAGTTTAGGTGCAAAAACCATGTTTGGCAGCTGTCCACAGCATTATACAAAACAAGACGTATGCTCTGACGTGCCCGCAACATTATGCAAAACAAGACGTATGCTCTGACGTGCCCATGACATTATGCCAAACAAGACGTATGCTCTGACATTTATTTGCTCCTATTGCTTTGCATTGTTACTTTTTAGAAATTATTAAGAAATCATTAAGATTGTATAAACTGTAGGCATAAACAATGATCAGCTGATTATGTATTCTGTTTCCTTAATCATTGTGTATAAAATCCTTGCCTGAAGCTTTACAAAATACACTCAGATACAACTTCCCTGAGTTGTCTGTGTCTGTTTGTCATATCATCGCCTTGCCCACCATCCCGAGACCCCTGTCCCGTCGGTCTCAGTTTCCCGGCTGAGCTGGTCCATCGCAAGCTGACTCAGAATCCAGGAGCTCTGCTTGTGTGTTGGCCGTAGGACTGTGGGGAAAGTCCCTTCCATCCTCGGGCCTTATTTTTCTCACCTGCAAAGTGGGAGAATGACCCTAGAGGAATCTTTTATCATGAACCTTTTAATCATTTAAACTTTGATCATTCAAACCCTGGTGCTGGGGAAGGGGCATATACCCTTCCACTTGTCTAGGGGTTTCTTTCCTCATCTGGACTTGGGGGGGCACCAGGAACCCCAGTTAGAGATGCTGGAAGCTTCCTGGTCTCTTTGGACTCCAGACTTTTTTTTTTTTAAAGGAAGCTATGTGAAAAACCTCTTCTGACAGATTTCTTTCAGAGTTCAAGCCAGATGAATTACCAGCACAAGCCAAGACTTGGAAGCAGGAATGTGGGGTGGGAGCGAGAGGCTACGAACCAGGGCTGCAGCCCTCGCTCCTTAAAGAATTCCCGCGCTGGGGGCCAGCAGGGTTGTAAAGTGGGCTTGCTGTTTGCTCATCCCTCTGACCTCCTTGTTTTACAAAAAGAGGGGAATAGGAACCCAGAGAGGCAAACCAGCTTGCACAGGGGGCCAGAAGTGTCTTCCTGTCTGTCCTGCTGCCCTTTGTCCTCAAATGTCTCAGCAATACCCTGTCCTTTGGTTGCTGCATTCATTTATCCTTGAATATCTCTCCACAGCACTGAGCTTCCTGAGGGTCAAGGAGCAGGGCATGGATGCCTACATCTTGCATACAGGGAGTCCCAGTTGATATTTATTCTTTATTCTTTTTTCTTTTTTTTTTTTTTGCGGTCCTGGGGATTGAACCCAGGGGCATTCTACTCCTGAGCTATACCCCCAGCCCTATATTTTTATTCTTTATTTTGAAACAGGGTCTCTCTAAGTTGCGGAGGGCCTCACTAAGTAGCTGAGGCTGGCAGCGAACCTGGTTCCTCCTGTCTCAACCTCCCAAGTACTGGGATTACAAGTGTGTGCCACCATGCCCGGCTCCCAGTTAATATTTATAAAGAGGACTGACCTGCTATCCTATGCAGACCCAGTGATATTAGGAAAATACCAATCTAACTTTTCACACTTGTGGGTTCCCAAAGTGGATTTTTTTTGTGTGTGGTACTGGGGATGGAACCCAGGGGCATTCTTCCTCCCAGCTACACCCCCAGCCCTACTTTTTTATTTTTATTTTGGAACAGGGTCTCGCAAGGTTGATGAGAGTCTCACTACTTGCTGAGGCTGTCCTCAAACCTGCAATCCTCCTGTCTCAGCCTCCCAAGTTACAAGCATGCGCCACTACATCCGGCTCCCAAAGTGGATTCAACAAAAACATTTTTTAGCTTCTGCCACAAGCCCTTTTGCTCATTTTTAAAGGAACCCTTGCATAAACCTATAGCAACACTTTCTTGGGAGATCATTGTCTTACTCATTTCAGATCTATATTCGCAACATTTTTTTAATGCAAAAGCAAACAGACAAGAATTCACAATAGCCAAATTATGGAACCAACCTGGGTGTTCACGAATGGATGAATTGATAATGGAAATGTGCGATATGCATACGATGGAATTTTACTTAGCCATCAAGAAGAACAAAATTATGCCATTTGCAGGAAATGGATGGAACTAGAGAATGTTATGCTAAGTGAGATCAGCCAGTCTCAGAAAGTCAAGGGTCAAATGTTTTCTCTCATATGTGGAAACTAGAGAGAAAATAGGAAGCAAAAGGGGCTTCAGTCAAATGAGGAGAGAAACCAGTAGCATTAGGGGAAGGGGACTGGAGGAGGGAGGTGGGGAGGGGAAAGAAGAGGACCGAGGAAAGGAACCATTCAAATAAGGTTATATCCATACAAGAAGGTTTCACTACCAATCTCACTAACATGCATGGGGGCGGGGAGGAGAAAGAGCAAACGGGGGCAGGTGTACAGAGGGAAATACATTAAGATCACTTTGAATCTCACTATTTTGTATAATTACATTGTGCTGATGAACGTATATAAAAAAGAAGCTGTTCTAATTGCAATCTTCAGTTATTCTTTTCTGTAACCAGTGTCTAGCTGCACAGCCAGAGAGCCTTGGGTCAGGCCTGCGGCTCCCTCCGGCCCCTCTGACTGCTGAAATCAGAGCTGCTGGGGGAGGCCCAGGCCTGGCACCCGCTCCTGCCCCACCCTGCTTCTTCTTTCACACAGAACATGTCTGCACACAAGCTCTCCTGAGCCGCCTTGGAAGCCCTCCAAGTACAGCTCTGGAGACAGGCCAGGAGGGCGGGTGCCCCGGGGAAGGACGCAGCTATCAGGAAGCAGGGACCGGGGCAGGCAGGCACACACATGCACGTTGGCAGGATGACTGGATCTTCGAAGGTTTCAGAAGGAACTGGAAATCTGGATTGTTACGTGAAATGTCTTCATTTTTAGAACATTTCACGAGCTGAAAAATGAACCCAAACCACATGAAATGTTCTTCACGAACCATGTCTGTGGGTCACAACTCACGACCTCTGGTAGAACTTGGCCTTCCGTAAGCACACCACAAGTAGACGTGTGAACGTGCCCGCGTGTAATCCGACTGCACACATCCTACATGCGTTCGTCCAGATGTGGGCAAAACCGACACACACGTACTATCTCCTAGGATATGGTTTTAGTATTTGCATTATCCAGCTATGGAGACTGAATGTCAGACAGCAGATCTCCAAGGTCATGTAGAGAGGGGTGGTTGGACCAGAATCCCAGGCCGCTGGAACACAAAGCCAGCGTTCTGAGCCAGGACACAGACCGCCCCCTAGACACAGGACACAGGACACAGGACACAGGACACAGGACACAGAGCCCCCCACCCCCACCCCAGCCAACTCCTGCTCTCTGAGTGGAAACTGCCTGCTAGTCTGCATCCCTCACTACAGTAAGCTCCACGAGTCTGGAAACTATGTCTTATTTGTTATTGTGTCTCTACCACCTACCACTGTGCCCAGCAGAAAATAGAACTTGCTGAATAAATTGTGGGATTGTACCCTCAGGTGCACACAAACACATGCTCAGGCATGGTGCATATAAACACACCCAAGAACCTGCGCATACCCACGCTCCCACAGGCATGTGGCCGCCCCCATCTCTACCTCCCAGGGCTCTGGGGTCTAAGTGGGCCACCCCCCAAGTTCCCCCTCCTCTTATCCCCCGGTGCCTTGCCAACCTTGCCCCAAGCCTTCACAAATAGTTTCCTGGAAATCTCCAGGCAGCTGTGGTGTTCTTTTTCCCTAACTCAAGAGACAACTCAGCAGTTTTGTTTTTCAAAGCCTGGGCCTCATGAACCTGGAATCCTTTCTTCATTTTTTCCACTAGAATTTTCCTTGGCCCACCGCCTTTCCCTGGGGCCTTGGCCAGGAAGTTGCACTTGGAGCGCCCTCTGCTGGGCACCATCCTCCCAACCTAGCGGGCAGTTGCAGAGGGGAAAGAGACCTACTTCAGACTGCTTTACAGATGGGGAAACTGAGTCAGAAGGAGGTTGAGAGGGGAGAGGCTGGGGGATGCGGGCTCATTCCAAGTGTGTGTCAATGTGTGTGGTCTTTTATGATTTGTTTTCATTATTGAAAATAGTAGAAGAAATAGTTCCCAGAGCTCAGACGAAGACCCTCTGCTTTCCCAAGGGTCCCTGTGTGGGGCAGATGACAGAGATTTGGGGACATCACCTGATTCCATTTTATCCTTGAATCCCCACACAATAGCCGAGGAAGGTGAGATGCAGAGAGCTCCTGGGGGAAGGGGTAGGAGGAATCTTTATTATCTGCTACGTGCTAGTTATACTTGCAAACCTATCATTTCTAGTGACCATGGCAAATCTGTATCTTGAAAAGCAACCTTCTGAGGTGGGCGCTTGTGTTTTTGTCTTACAGATTAAGGCAAAGAAGCTCTGAGTGAGGTCTCAAGATCAGAAAAGAGAAGGGGAAGAACTGGGATTTGAGTCTAACCCCGCTGTTTTCTTGGCTTTGCTGCCTCCTGGATTTTTCGCATTTGGCTCCAGGTCTGAATTGAGTGGGGCTCAGGGAAGAGTCTGTGGCAGGAGACACTGAGTGGAGGGCTCCTCTGTCCTGCTGCTCAGAAAGAGAAGCCGTTCCCCGCAGACTCTTCAGAGAGCCGTGTTCACGGCCCTGGAGCTTGTGGTCAGGCAGCAACCCCATCTGGCTTTGGAGCCAGGGGCCTCAGAGCTGGGAGCGCGTCCTGGGCCGGCAGCCGCGCCAAGGCCCCTCAGCACGCAGTGACAGCAGGATCGCATGTCTTTATAAACCGAGGCCAAGAGAGGCTCCACAGGGCTGGAGTTTTCCTGGGAAAGAAAGCAGGTGCAGGAAGGTTTTTGTTGTGTTTTTCTTCTTAATGGGACCCTGGTTAATGACTCGAGGAAATGAAGAACAGGCTTCACCAAGAGTTAGTCCCTGCCCTCCCTAACACATCTCATTCCTGCTCCCTTTGGGAAATGCTCAGAACCTCTTGCTTCCTGCAGGAAGAAACAAAGTCCAAACCTCTTACCTCGCTCATTATTGGTCCTGCTTGGTCTCTCTTCCACGCATCTCATTTAAACAAACACCCTACAGACTGTCCACACTTCCCTTCATTCCCACCACTGGGCTTTGCTCTGTTATTTCTTCTCTCTCTGAAATGATTTCATTTATCTTATTATTTATTTATTTATTTTGCGGTACAAGATGTATGTGTGTGTGTGTATATATATATATGTATATATATGTGTATATATATATATATATATATATATATATATATATATATAATTTGCGGTACTGAGGATTGAACCCAGAGGTATTTTACCTCTGAGCTACACTTCCAGCCCTGTTTTTTATTCTTTATTTTGAAACAAGGTCTCACTAAGTTGCGGAGGGCCTCACTAAGTAGCTGAGGCTGGCTGCGAACCTGGATCCTCCTGTCTCAGCCTCCCAAGTACTGGGATTACAAATGTGAGCCCCCATGTCTGACGTGATTTCATTTTAGTGCATCTAAATCTTGGACTTTTTTTTCTTTTGTGGTACCGGGGATTAAAACCAGAGATGTTCTACCTCCAAACTACACTCTTAGCCCTTTTTATTTTTTGTTTTGAAACAGGGTCTCGCTAGGTTGTTGAGAGTGTCACTAAGTTGCCAAGGCTGTCCTCAGACTGATGATCCTCCTGTCTCAGCCTCCCAAGTACTGGGATTACAGGTGTGTGCCACCGCGCCCAGTTTGTTCACTTTTAAGACCCAGCTCAGGGGTCATCTTCTCCATGGAGCCTTCTCCACTGCTCCCAGCAGGAACTCTCCTGCCTTGTATTCATCTTATGGGTGCGTGTTTTAGTTCCCCTAGTAGACCGTATCTCCTGAGAAACTGCTACATTCATCCTTGATCCCCTACATGGGCATGCGTGCACTTTATACTACTTAGCTACATGGTGTTATAGAAAGAGCTTTGAGTCCCTCAGCTCGGTCATTAGAAGACTAGGGCTGAATGAAGATTTTGCTGGAGAGAGCTGGAAATAAGGTATGTTTCTCTCTTTCTTCTTGAATCAAGACAGAGGGGCTTCATGGAGTTTATTTAATACATGTCAATGGTAGTTTAAGGAGCAGAGACAGGGTGGACTCTGTCTCTCCATAGCATCTGATGCCACCTGAGAGATCTAAATGGGAGATGGGCACCATCATAGACAGAGGAAAATTGGCTCTGCTGGGATCAGCCTGAATTCCCAAAGTTGGTTCAGGCAAAGGATGCTGATCCTGAGAACTGGAAATAGGCCATGCATAAGGAGAGCCAAGTCAAAGGCCTCTTAGGTCTCTCCAATGGAGAAACAAACTGAAGGTACTGCTGGATTCCTAGGGCTACAGAAGTGAACAGTTGGATATAGGGTAGTGTGATGCTCACATAAAGATGAGAGGTCCTTAGCAATTGGGGGGGATGCCTAAAAAAACCATGAACATGTCCAACAAGAATCAGTTTTAAAGTTCTTTGACTGAAATCAGAATATTATAGTAATATATGCATATCCATGTTTATGGCAGCACAATTCACCATTGCCAAATTATGGAACCAACCTAGGTGTCCACCAACAGATGAATGGATTATAAAATTATGCAATATGTACACAATGGAATTCTACTCAGCAATAAAGAAGAACAAAATTATGTCATTTGCAGGAAAATGGATGGACCTGGAGAACATTATGTTAAGTGAGATTAGCCAGTTACAGAAAGTGAAGGGTCATATGTTTTCTCTAATATGTGGAAGCTAGGGAGTAATTGGGATACCAGAGGGACTCCAGATAATGGAGGAGAAGCCTCAGTGGAGCCAGGGAAGTGGTCTAGGGGAAGGAGGGAGGGAGAATTACTGAAGGAAACACTTCCATTGACATTATGTACATATGTGAGAATACCAATGCCAATATCAATACCCTGTATGAGGAAGGGGGAAGTGGGGAGGGAGCCGGGGAAAGCCCGCCAAGTGCTGTGTGCATGGATGCCACTATCACTATGAACTACATTATGATGTGAGACTATAATGCACCAAAAATGTATAAAAAACTAAAAAATTCATGTGAAGCCATTTTATAATAGTTTTGATCAAGTAAGAGCCCTCCTGTTCTTCCTTCACACCTTCCCCTACCCTGTCCCTCTATCCCTAGACAGGGCAGGAGTCACAGTTAGCTTTCACAACAATGTGAATATACTTAACACTACAGAACTGTACACTTAGAAGTGGCTAAGATGGTAAATTTTATGTTATGCATTTTAATTGATTACCACAATTAAAAAAGAAAATGAAAAAAGAAGGCACAATTAGAAAGGAGGGAGGTCCAGGGAGAGGAGGAGCTGGACCTGTTCTCAGCTACAGGAGTCCCACCTGAAATAAGTCCTGGTTGGGAGAGACGAGAAGACTGAATTCTAAACCAAGCTTGGGATTTTGCTTTTGAATGGGACTGAACATCTAATTTATGAAAGAGTTGTTTGATGACTCAAGTGATCCCAGGACATTTTGCTTCCTAAGGGAGATCAGAACAGTCCTAAGATGTTTGAGTTTTCAGTAAAGGGCAGAGAAATGACTTCTCTCCCTTCCCTCTGAATAAATTTTTATAGGGAGTTAGAAGAGAAAATAAAGTTCATTTATGAGTACACACAGTGAGTCTTATTTACTCGATGTAGCAATTATATTTGCTATTGTAAAATGGGATCTCATCTTCCCTTATAGGGATTGCTTGCTCCTATCACTTCTCCCAAGCAATTAAGACACTGTGCTCACCTCAGACAAAACCACTGAGCCACCACCGGAAAGTTCATCATTGCCTCAGGCTTCCAACCCCTACCTTCTGCAGATCCTCATGTCCTCGGGTTGAGGGACTGGGTACCATGTGTCTTTGTTACAAGCTCTTGTATGACAATCACATTCTGATTCTGATGTCCTAGTAAATGTAGCTCTCTGTAATTTATACTTGTGCTGTGCCAGGTCTTGTGCTTAGGATACAGAAAGGAATAAGATACGGTCCCTGTCCTGGAGGGACACATAGAGGGATGAGGGGACACGGATAAGCCACCAGAAGCCTGTGCAGTGAGAGCTCTAGCACAAGTGTGTTCACAGAGAATGCTTATCTGGGCCTTTACTGAGTCTCCCCTCGGAGGCCACCACAAAGTCATGCCCATGGTGAGCACCCTGCTCCAGGCCATGCACTTCTTTTGCAAAGCCCAGTAATTCCAGGAAATCTTCCTTGATCGACTCTGTTTCTGCTCTGATTGCTTCTTGATTCTGCTGTTCTCAGCACTTTGCAGCTCAGCCTTGTGTCCACTTACCCTCTGGCTGCAAATGTATGGAACAAATATAACTGCAGGACAGTGATGTGCAACTCTTCAAATGCAGAAGAGTTGGAATTGTGATTTGAACCCAGACAGTTTGGTACCTGCTTCTTACCCATTACACAGTTACTACATAGTTGCTATCACTGTCTATATAATGGTTAAGAGGTGGCATATTTCTTGTAATGTATGCCCCATCACTTATTTGTGTCTCCCTTTTAGGATATCACTTTATATGTCATATTTTAAAATATCATATAAAGTACAATACATTATTTTATTATTGTTTCAGTCATCATTCTCCCTGCTATGACCCCAAACATCACAACTTAGAAGGAGAAAGATTTATTTGCTCACAATTCTGGAGATTTCAGGGGTTCAATCCATGTTAGGCCAGGTTACATCTGTGGAGCTCAGAGCATGGTGATGGGAGGCAGAGAGAGGGAGAGAGCAAGTGCTCTGCTCTCACATCATGGAGGCCTGAAGCAAGAGAGAGCTAAGTGAAAGGAGTTCAAGGACACATACACCATCCCCAAGGCAACACCCCCCCCCAGAGACCCTCCTCCTCCTGCCCAGGTTACCACTCATTAAAACCATTACAATGGATTTATCCAGTGATGAGATTACTTATCATGACTTAATTATATCAACTCTGAACATCAGTACATGAGCTTTTTCAAGGGACATTATATATCTAAACCATAACAATTTACCATAATTCTAGACTGGTCTACGAAATAGTTACTTGATATTTCCATAAGGATGTCTAAAAGTCTTCTCGAACATAACAAGGCCCCAACAGAAATCCTTTTCCTCTCCTGTATTGGATTGTGAGGTCTGTGTTAACAACGTATCACAAACTGGATGGCTTAAAACATTAGAAGCCTGGAATCAAAATTTCAGCAGGACTGATTTCTTCTGAGAGCTCTGAGGGAGAATCTGTCCCATGTCCCTCTCCTCGCTTTGGTGACAGTCAGCACATCTTGGCATTCCTTGGCATGTAGATACATCACTCCAATTTCTGCCTCTGTCTTCCTGTGTCTGTTTTCTCTTCAGTGTCTTGACATGGTGTTTGTTCTGTGTGTGTCTGTCTCTGTGTCTAGATTTTCCTCTTCTTATAAGGACACCAGTCATATTGGATCAAAGGCCCCCTCTATTTCAGGGTGACTTCATTTCACCTTAACTAATTATATCTGCAACAACTTTATTTTAAAATGAGGCCACAGTTTGAGGCACTATGGGTATTTCAGCATATCTTTTGGGGGAGAGAGACACAGTTCAACCCATAACATCTTCCTTCCTTATTTTTCTAAATTTGCACCTTCTCCTGTCTTCCCTAGTGGTATAAATGACACCTGCAGTAGCTCAAGCTAAGCTATGGATCCATGGGCAATCCTTGACTTCTGATTTTATCACCCCAGGCCAATTCCTTCAGCAAATCCTGCAGCCTTGCCTCCCAAGTTATTCTCAACCCATCCATTTCTCTTCATCTCCATTTCTATTGTTCTGGCTCAAGCTACTGTTGCCTCTCACCAGGACAGCTGCACTAGCTCCTGACTGGTTTCCTTGACTCTCTTCTCATCTCCAATCTGGTCTCAGACCCTTGCTTAATATTCACAACAGAATAAAACCCAAACACCTCACCAGTGTTTACAAAATTGTACCAATATGACCCCTCCTACTTCTCGACCTCATTTCCTATCACTTGCTTTCTTTGATTCAGCCAAGTGGGCCTCCTCCTTCTCCTCCTCCTCCTCCTC
>PVJS01028822.1:0-25236 GCA_004027185.1 Glis glis
GAGAGAGAGAGAGAGAGAGAGAGAGCGCTGAGGCTGGCTGGGAACTCGGATCCTCCGGTCTCCGCCTCCCAAAGTACTGGGATTACAAGCGTGCGCCACGACGCCCGGCTAAAAAGGGCCTTTTCAACAAATGGTGTTAGGAAAACTGGCTATACATTTGTAGAAAAATGGAATTAAACCCTTACCTCTCACCCTGCACAAGAGTCAACTCAAGATGGATCAAAGACCTAGAAATTAGACAAGAAACTTCGAAGTTACTGAAGGAGGACATAGGTCCAACACTCCAACATATAGGCATCGGTAGAAACTTCCTTAATAAGACCCCCAAAGCTCAGGAAATTAAAATAAGAATTAATAAAAGGGATGGCATTAAACTAAAAAGCTCTGCTCATCAAAGGAAACCATCAAAGTCTAAAGAGAAAGCCTGCCAGGTGTGGTGGCACACGCTTGTAATCCTAGTACTTGGAAGGCGGAGACCGGAGGATCCGGGTTCACGGCCAGCCTCAGCTACTTAGTGAGGCCTCCGCAACTTCGTGAGACCCGGTTTCAAAATAAAGTATAAAGAATAGAGCCACGGGGGTAGCTCAGAGGTAAAACACCCCTGGGTTCAATACCCGGTACCGCAAAAAAAAAAAAAAAAAGAGAAAGCCTACAGAATGGGAGAAGATCTTTGCCAGCTATCCCTCTGATAGGGGACTAATATCTAGAGTATACAAAGTACTTAAAAGACTGAACACTAAAAAAATAAATAACCCAATCAAGAAATGGGCAACTGAACTAGACACTTCACAAAATAAGAGATACAAATGGCCAATAAATACATGAAAAACGTTCAACATTATTAGTAATCAGTGGGATGCAAATCAAAACTACACTGAGATTCCATCTAACCCCAATCAGACTGGCAATCATCAAGAAGTCAAACAACAATAAATGCTGGTGAGGAAGAAACAGGAACTCTTCTACACTGTTGGAGAGACTAATTCTAAAGTGGTTTCTAAACCCATCCAGTTTCCTTTAATGCAGAATGTTCAGCATGTCAAAGCATCATAGTCCAGTGTATGCTTTTTTTGAGCCCTAATGCCTGCATAATCATGAAATATGTTATGTAGTAAAATCTGCTTCATAAATAATAACAGGGAAAATAATACTCTTTAAAGAACACTATTGGTTAGTTCTACTTCTAAGCTCTTGGTCTCACATTTTATCTTTATATCCCTCCATCCTATGCTATGGATGCTTTGGGGAATTTGGTCTCTGTGAGCAATGACTGTTCCTGTTCTCTACCAATATGTTGGTCCCTACTTGGTAGAGAGAGAGAGAAACCAAAAAAGAAGAATCTTTTTCCATTCGAGTTCACAAGGACAATAATACAACCTAATCTGAGTAGCAATGACAAAAGCTTTATTCAATGGCCAAAGAATGGAGACGTAGGAGCTTTGCTCTGGAACTTTCTCAACACCCTTAGGGCTGAGAAGTCATAGTGCAGTGAAATTGAGGGGTTAGGATAACAAGGGGGAGGAATATTTATGTCTTTTCCTGGAACATGTAGACATTTCTCAGAACTAGATTGCCACCTCTTTTTCTTGCTTTTGTGGTCTAGTGTGTTCTGGTCATGGTGGCCAGTGAATGTGTTATTTAGCATGGGGATTCAATTATAATGAAGTTAGAGGTCTTCTGGCAATTACTCTGGCAGCCATCTTAGATCTAGACAGTTTTGGCTTGCCTACCTCAAGAGGAACTTGCTGTCCTCGATGATAATTAAGATTAAGGCAGGGTAAAAATTTAGCTAAGGTAGTAGGCATGAAACCGCATAACATTCTCCGTTTCAAACTTCTTCTCAAGGATCTATACTTAATACTTCAAAGCCAGTTAAATAACTAAAGTAGGCAAACAAAAATAGCCAAAGAAATGAGACAAATAAGAGTTAAAGCTCTGAAGCTTCTTGAAGCTTTTTATTTGCTTTCTTTGTTTTTCTATCCATCCATTTGTAAAGAATTTTTCTCCACATTGCAGATAAAACTTTATTAGGACAAACATTTTTCACATTGATTTCCAGAATTTTTTCCTGCTTTTAAATAAGCATGAAAAGTCTTATTTTTAGCTGTGTACATCTCTGAATTATGAGGACTGAGTATGTCTTATGTAGCCATTAACTCAGTTTAACCAAAATTCATTACAGGGAGGCAAGAGAATCTTCTGTATTTCATTATAATGGCTTATGATCAGTAGGTGACTGGCTCTATACATTTTTGCTCTTGTTTTCTAAACTAATTTGCTCATTATTTTTTCCTCTTTTCTCCCTAATATTCTCATAGAATATACTGATATATGTTGTTCATTGTTCTATATCTTTGTATATCTTCCTTGTTTGGCATCATTTTATATTATTTCACAGATTCAGTCATTTAATTTGGTGAATTACTTTTACAAAAAAAGTTTAAGATGCTAAAATTAAAAAAAACTAGAAAACTTGCCTTTTATTTAGATGGAAAGCATGGTGTTGTGTCTCATTCTATTCGCAGTAGTTAACAGGTGTGAATTGCTTCTTCACTAGCATAAATCTCCTGCTGTGTAACCCTTTGTTCACTTCATGCTGCTTTTCTGTTCTATTATGACTACAAAAATACCTGATTCTAACTTAATTTAATTTTAAATGCTTTACTGCTTTGAATAATGTTTATTTGTAAGGTCCTTTCTGAAATAAAAGTGAATACAATAAAGCAAGAGCAAATACCTCATACTATATACAACAGTAATTCTAGAAAGACTATAGAACTACTGTATATACAAAAACATATAAATCATATATAAATATATACACAAATATATTTGAATGTTTGTGTATGCACGTGTCTGCATGTAGAATAGTGCTTTAATCTTTCTAGAATAAGATATGTGTGAGAGTGTGTTTGTATTTATTAGTAAGAAAATTTATTTCAATAATAAAAGTGCACTGAAAATACACAGACTTTTTTCTTGTCATTATTCCCTTAGCAATAGAGTGTACTAATGATCTATATTGCATTTACATTTTTTATGAATTATAGTAATTTAGAGATGATTTAAAATACACAGGAGTTATATACATAGGTTATATGCAAATGCTATGCCATTTGACACAAGGGACTGGAGCATCTGCAGACTTGGGTATCCACAGGTTGTCCTGTAACCAATCCCTCAAGTATAACAGTGGCTGTTTCTCTGCAAGTTGTCCTTTGCAAGGTTATAGCCCCTCCCTTTGTCAAGGAATTGAACCTTTAAAGAGAAGCACAACTAAATGATTATGATGTTAACTGCTAAACAATCATTCTTTAAATTTATAGAACTCAGATATCTAATGACCTTCAGCTAACATCAAAATGTTGAATGCCCCTCCTTATTATTTAGTTCTGTGCATCAACTAACAAAAGGATGTAAATTGCTGTGAGGTTTAATTTGCAGAAAAAGTAACATGTCTGTTTAAAGGAAAAACAGGAATTAGCAGTAGGAGGTTGAGGTTGATTGTACTGTTCTGTCCAGAGAACACAAAAAAAAGAAAGAGACACACCCAGGATAATGGAGACCCCCTCAGCGCATAGGTTTCCTACACTGTTCATTCCTTCCCTCCTTATAAAACCCCTTTCATATGTGAGTTTTCCAAGATGGAGCTTTGAGGATGATAGCCCGTCCACCTTCTCAGAGTTGGCCCTAGAATAAACCTGACTTCCTTTCTACTAGTTCTCATTTCCCAAATACTAGCTCTCAAGTAGTGAGCAGCCCAGACCAAGGTCTCTTGTAACACAAGGATACTAATGAATGTCTGTGTCCTTCCTGTCTGGGAATTTTAGAAATTCATCTAAAATGAGAGGAAATTTTTTGGTAAATTAAAAATATTTAGTGCTAATAACGGATTCAAGTATTGATAAATATAACATATATAAGGTTATATAATAATTCATGTCATGAAAACTAGCATTGCTCCATGAATTGGTGAGCATTCTATACCACTTTCTGGACCATAGAATTTAACCAAGATGTACTGTTCAGGAAAGGACTGTATTTAGAAAAATGATCACGCTATCATTGTAGTAAAACAACCAGAATTCATAACCATTAAAAAAAATTAGTCAGATACTAGTTAAAATGTTAAGGAAGACTACTCAGGACTATTAGAATAAATGTCAAGTCTATCATGATAAGGGAGAAAGGTCAAGCTCAACTCCAAATTCAAAAAGGAAAAACATGAATTTATAGCTAATAAGTAGAATTAAGGGATAAATGAGTGGGAAATTCATTTACCTCAAGCCTTGGAAGATTTTTGGTAAAATAGCCTAATAGTATTCTTGCTGAGGGCAAGCTAGAGTGATCAGATAATACCTAGTGGTTGGTAAGGGATGAGGAATTAGATTAGATGTCAAAGGTAGGAGGATTCTTTATTATCTGAACTAGCTAGATGCCTGCCATAAGATGGATTTGCCAAAGATGGACATAGATGGGCAAGACCTAGTTGAAAATAGAACTCAGAGGAGCCTGACTAAAGTTTGGTCAAGGAGTGTTTCTGTCATACCCTTAAGGTAGAGAACAAGAGAAAAATCCCATTGTCCATTTTCATGGTGGCAAAAGAAGTATGCAATAAATTATGGTCTTCATTGAGCACTGGTGATAGAGGTATGATGGGCTGTCATCCCAGCTAGGGTTTGAGAGGCAGGACTACAGTGGGTGCTCATATGAAGGCTGGAGGAGAGCTTTGGGCAGGATAGCACTAGTGTCCCAGCAGAGCGAGCAACAAATGAGAGTCTAGAGAGAGCAGCAGGTGTGGGTAGCATAAGGAGCATCCTGGATTGATGAAGAAAGCAGATGAGTCATATCCTGGGATGCCACAGATACTTCATGCAGGAAAGGAATCTTAAATGCAAATCTGAGAACCAGTCCGTCCATAGGTGGGCATTCATAAGATAGTGATATCTTATTAAATTGTCCTTATTTGTACCCACACGCTGTTGAAACCTGGAGACTTTCAGCTACTGAAAAAATAATTCAGAACAAACACAGACCATAAATGTGTATATAATAAAAATGTGAATAGAATAAAAAATAAGCTCATCTTTTATGTATCTTACCAACTTCCACTTATCAGAATCTGAATTGTGCAATGATGAAGGTGATGAAGTTGTCAATGACAATGTCAAGTGCAAGTGAGAAAATTAAAGATGACACAGAGTGCAAAGACAAATAAATAATTGGAATGCATGGTGCTCCCTCTTCCAATAAGCTCTATAGCATTTCCATGTGTAGTACACAGTCTAGCTGATCATTGAAAATATCACAACAAATAGAACTTTGCATCCACGTCTCTCTTATTGAGGTTTTCTTTGTGTAACCAGAAGAATGCACAGCCACATCCAGTTATTGGAAATCCCTAAGTCAATGTCTGAGTGCACTTTGAAAAAAGGATTGGCTAAGAACAGATTACAAATATTGGACTGAAATAGAAAAATAGAATTTGTGACACATTAGGACCTTCACAAAGCCACCTCTGTTAAGGGAGCAGCACCAGGTTGGGTGACTTTCTGCAAGAGTCCTCCTCTGTTTGGGTTCTACTTCTGCTATGACTGAACACCCTAAAAACTACTCCTCAGTGTCTCTTTGCTTGGCATGTGATAACCTGAATGCAATAATCAATGTACACTGATTCTGTGCCTAGGATTAACTCAATCCCAATGGGAACATAAAGGAAGCAAAAGACCCCATTTCTGCCATCTGAGAACCTTTGATTGAGTTAAGGGCAGATGATTAATATACATGACCAATATACAAACTACAAGTAAATTTTAATACCAAAGCACTAAGGCATTAAATATAGAACTTGATATGTCAAGTTATTAAGTTACTTGTAATCTTGGTTTTCCTATTACTGTGACATTTGGGGCAATTCTTATTGAATCTGATTCCCCTGACCTCAGCAGTTAAATGAGGGGATTTGATTACATTTTTCCTTAGGTGCCTCCTTTTCAAGCCTTACAGTCTATGAAATTCATTCCAATGCACCAAAAGAAAGAAGTCATTTTATTTAATTATACTGAATCTTCAATTCTGCTCAGATCAGGAACCACATATGAAGATAAATTCATGAAAAAATACTACATTAAAACAAGTTGGAGGCAGTATATTCTATACTCCTCTCTTCGATCCAAAGCTCAATTTGCATATTATAAGCAAAAATTTCTGTAGGATGGAAATTTGTTTTACTTTGATCAAGTGTTTTCACGTAAGTTGCACAATCATATATAGCCACAATTTTGCCATGCCACATAAATATACATACATATATACATATATGTACATCTATACACATATGTGCTATATATAAATGTATTTTAAATAATAAATTTGGTGGTTATAAAGTTCACAGCAATCTCAATATTTTTACATTAATTTAATTGTGTCTTAAGTTATGATGTATTTTTTGTGTGTGTTTCTATTTTTATTCAGAGCATTAGGTAGGATCACATTGCTGAATATTAAGATAGTATAACTATGATGGATCTGCCTGGACAGCACTTGCAAGAAAGTCAAGCTTTATCCCTAAACAAGTATCCAGCAAGTACGTCATCTATTCATTTTTAAAATAAGCTATTAAATTTAGTATCATCTGCATGCAGAAGGCAATACTTTGTACATATTTTAAAACATGCTATATTATCATCACAACTTTGGAAGGTTTAGGTTCAGTAAGTGGGATAAGTCATCTCACACAAGGGAAAAACATCACAACATCACTTGGGGATTAATAGTGAGAACTCCGGTTACTAGTTGAAGTATCTTTGCAACTGGACTTTGCTTAAGTTCCTCCATGCAATCAAACATTTTCTCTACTTATGATTTGAAATCTCATTTTATTTTTCATCCCTTAAAGTCACATTGAATAAATATGTTCAATCCATTCTACATAATTATTTTTATTAAACCTTCACAAACCTTAACCCTCAGATAATTTATCTTTAGAGTCCAAACAAATATTTTAACTATTGAATTGCAGTAAAAGGAAAAGATGTGTTTCTTTTTTTATCTAATTTAGAAATGTCTTGATAAATTAAGTGATATATATATATGAATAAGTGGTTCTCATTACCTAGTTTGCCAACTGAACTTAAGTAAAAAACTTGAGTTTCTTAAATTACTGGAAAGGACATTATAGAAAGTATTCATGTATGAAATTGACTAAATTACACATACAATATGTTCAATATTCTTTTGTGTTTCATCTAACAAATGGGAACAATACAGCTATTCAGAATTTTAAAGACATAACTTTTGTTATTAGTTGCTTGCATGTTGCTGTCAAATTGCTTGGACTTGAATTCCAGTTCTCCAACACTAAGCCAAATATTCTTAATCTGTCTTTGCCTCAGTTACTTCACCTATGCTATGGGAATATTAATAGAACCAACCTAAGACTAATTTGTGAGACACAATTACTTAGTATATTTTAAATGCTAAATGCTTGACATATGTTACAAATAATAATTATTACTACTATTGCTAGCAGTAACTATTGGCATTATTCTATATCATTCAGTGTATTTCACGATGTTGGAAGTAGAAAATTATTTCACCTATTAAAACAGAGTTTCTTTTTTTGTGTGTGTGTGGTATCAGGGATTGAACCCAGGGGCATTCTACCTCTGAGCTACACCCCCAGCCCTATTTTTTATTCTTTGTTTTGAAACAGGGTCTAACTAAGTTGTAGAGGCCTCACAAAGTAGCTGAGGCTAGCCACGAACCTGCCATCCTCCTGTCTCAGCCTCCCAAGTACTGGTATTACAAGCGTGCGACACCACGCCCGGCTAAAACTCAGAGTTTCTAATGATAGGACAGCAGCAATGTGGGGAAATACTTCCCTTATTCTAATATGCTTATTTGTAATGTGATTTCTAAAGATTTATAACTGCTTACAAGAATTACTATAAAGCTACATTAATCAAGAGAGTGTGGTATTGGTAAAAATACAGATACCAGTCAACTCAAGGGAAAATAAGAATTAAAAAAATAGAAAAATAGACACATATATCTGGACAATTGTCTTCTGACAAAATTTCCAGGGTTAAATTGCTAATATAAAAGGAGAGTCTTAACAAATTGAGCAGGAGCAACTGGACAACCATATGGAACAGGAATAAATCTTGAATCTTACTCAAACCACTGGCAGGAATAGCTAAGTGAAAATTCTGTGACTATAGATCAGGCAAGGATTTTTCAAATAGGATACAAGTGATGATAATTTTTTATAAAGATACATTGGACAACAGTATAACTTTCAGTTCTAAAAAAGGCAACATTAAGGGGGAAAAGGCAAGCCAGAATGGGAGAAAATATTTGCAATACATTATATCTGGCAAGGAATTGTATTTAGAATATATAAGGAATTTTTCACCGCTCAATTGTAAGACAGTCCAATGAAACTATACAAAACCTTGAGGAGGCTTATACCAAAAAAAGATATAAGATAGGACAACATGCCAATGAAGACACTTGACAGTTACTATTATGAAGTTCCAACTAAAATAACAATGAGATACTATTTCACACCCATTCCATTGGCTAAAAAATAGTAAAAGACTGGCAAAACCATGTGTTGGTGAAAATGTAAAGCAACTGGTAGTATTGTAAAATGATACAACCACTTCTGAAAACAGCTTGGCCATTTCTTATAAATTTAAGCGTATGTTTACAACATGGCCCAGCAATTTCATCCCCCAAACTGAAAATACATATCTTCACCAGGAAGGCTCAGAGAAGCTTTATTTATGAGTCAGAAATTGAAAAACAATGTCTATCAGCAAGTGTATTGATAAACACACTATATTATATATTCTATTAATTCAAGAGAAAAGTGTTCACCAAAACGAAAGAAAAATAAATACAGAATAATTAATGAATCCTCAAACATAAAACTGAGTGAAAGAATCTAGACACAAAGGTAGATCTTCTATTGTTGTATGTATGGACAGTTTACAACAGGCATAGTAATAGTAGTTATATCAGTATTACCTTGAGCATATATAAAAGATGGTATGTAGATTGCCTACAAAGGACACTGAGAGAATTTTCTGTAAATATATTGCTTATTGTGATGAGGACAATAATGGTATATATATTTATTAAGAAGGTCATTAAATTGTGCACTTAAGTAAGCACATTTTAGTACATATAAATTTGTTCACAATAAAACTGATTTTTTAAAAGTCAATGTTTCTCTTGGAATTTAGGGTTGATTTTGAATGAGCGAACCAGAAATTCACTTTAGTTTGCCAATTGACAGAAAAAAAAATCAATGGGGTTTCTTTGACGCTTGTTCTTCTAATACTGTTGCCGAAGTCTAGGTCAGCGTCTACATTTAGTAGATTAATGGGGCAGTCAGGTAGAAAGTAAATAGTCTAAACCAGCCATGATGAGCATGCAAAATAAGTTAGTTGTGCAGATTGAATCCATAATTCAGCAAAAATAATATTTATATAATACATGAAGATATATTAAATGGTATAAAAGTAAATTATAATAATCTTGAATTAGAATAACAGCTAAAACCAATAAAAATTGAATTTTAGATGTTATAATATTCATAAATACTTTTGATTGGAAAATACTCAAAATAAATATCCACCAATGCCCTCTGTTTTAATACAGGATAAACAAATATAGTGCTCAACCTAATTACAAACACAGAAACAATCCCTTTCCTTTCATGATCCAAAATTCAGGTAGAACATAATAAAGGCAAATATTCAGTTTGATCAAGCTGCATGGGTACAGACTTGAGGAAGATGAAGAGCATGCTTTAGCAACTCACACACATGCACATGTGCATGTACACACACATGCTATCCATGATTTACCCAGACAGCATCTGAGAAGCCTCTTTATGTATTATCCATAATTGACAACTTGAAATTAAAGTGGTGGGTGTTACAATACAAATCATAGCATTTTAATTGCTTATCTTGGTGACTTTATGCAATATTCCTCATTTTCTAGCCTGGAGGAATTACTTGATCAGAGCCTATATGTTATTCTTGGGGTGATAAATTATATTTACAAAATTAATAATCAGTGTTTAGAAAATATAAATACTATAATGATCATATAAATTTCTCTTAAGAGACATTTATGGTCTATAGTTTATAAATGAACTGAAAATATCATAGAAAGGGGATGTATATGTTAGTGTCTCTCAATTTTCTATAATATTGTTTGCTTTCAGAAGCTAGTAATCTAAACAGTCCTCATGCTGCATGCTGGTTCAGCTAGAAATGTTAACTAGACTTCTGTTCCTCAGGAATAGGGAACAAAGATCAAAACATTTATGCTATGAAAATGATTTATTAAATGTTAAATATTCTTCTTTCCATTACTATGCATTTATTTGGGGAAGTAATGTTTGAATAAGAAGATGAACCATATGACAACTAGTAATTTTCAAACAGAAAAGGGGCTTGCTTCACTGATCCATGGCATAGCAGAGTCCTGGAAGCTCATAACAACTGTATCTGTCAAATAATGCACACTTCCACCTCCAGATTATATACACACAGGTTCACACAAGCACTCTCTCACACAACACTCACATAAAGAACACATATGCACCAAAGAAGCAATACACATTCAACACACAGTATCCCACCCATGTACAGCACAGGTACATATATCCCCACACAATGGGACATTGTAATCTACACATCTATGGAAAATAGAAAGTTTTTAAGGCTCATTCCATTAAGGAGTGAATTGATAAGCTGAACAGTGGCATACACACCTGTAACCCCAGTATTTGGGAGACTGAGATAGGGGGGATTCCAGGTTTGAGGCTGCAGGTAGTAACTTAGCTAGACCTTGTTTCAAAATAAAATAGGGCTGGGGATAAAGTTCAGAGGGGTTCAATCCCCAGTCAGTACCACAAAATAAACAAATAAACAAATAAAAAGAAAGAAAAAGCAAAGGAAAGAAAGAAGTGAATTAAGTAAAGGGAAAAATAAAGAAGCAAAAATTGCCATTGATCATTACAACTTTTGTACCCTTTGCCCTGCTTCCCACAGTCATTGTCCTTTTATTTATGTTAATTAATTAATTAGTTTATTCATTCATTCATTCATTCATTCATTCATTTTGTGTGTGTTACTGAAGATCAAACCCAGGGGCATTCTACCTCTGAGGTATGCCCACAGCCCTTTTTATTATTTTTTATTTTGAAACAGGGTCTAGCTAGGTTAATGAGAGTCATGCTAAGTTGCTGAGGCTGGTTTCAAACCTACAATCCTCCTGTCTCAGCCTCCCAAGTAATGGGATTACAGGTGTGTGCCACATGTCCAGTTAATTATTGTCCTTTTAGAATGAACTATATCACCAGTCTAAATATCTGACAAGTTCCTTTCGTAAGGATAATGAATATGTTTTATATATTATAATATATATATATAAAACATACCTTCAATCATATTCTTTATTTTATCCTCAGGCTCATCATAATATTTGGAATACAGTAAATTTAAGAGATACTTGCCATATGAATAAATCAATGAATACATATACTATTTCGACAAAATAATGAAAAAATATTTTGTGAACCTGACCAGAAGTGATATACAAATGCTAAGTCTATGTGATACAGGATCAGGATCAGTGAACATATAATTTGGTTATAGTGACTAAACTCTCCCCTGAAATTATCAACTTTCATCTCATTAATTGAAAATTTCTACTGATTATCTTCATTTTTATAATATTTCTCAAAAGTGCCACTTATTTCTTCTGCATCTGTCCTAGTTAGTAGTTTTATTATTGCCTATCTTAAAAAGTTTGTCCAGCGGTCTCTCTACCTCCAATTTCCCTCAATTCTAAATCATCATCCCGTATAAAAAATGCCAGACTAGTATTCTTAAGGCTAGGATTTAGACAATTTACTATCCTGCTTGAACGCCATCCATTTCTCAAACCCTATATCAACAGAATGATTTCCAGACTCTTTATCTTTGTATTCAGGTTCCCTCTAGATGTAGTTTCACACTCTCTTTCCAGCTCATCTACTTCTACATCTCTCTTAGTTCCCCTAATCGATCTTAGTTCCCTAAAATATACATTGCACTTTTCCACTTTGATATTTCTGCCCACATTGATTTCCTTTCTACAATGCCACCCTTTTACACCCCATTCATCCCTTCCCTTCTTCTCATCAGACCCCAGCACATCTTATGTCTACGCTACAAAAACTTCCCTGATAACACCTTCTTCTGTTAACAAATTGTTAACAAATTCTTCCTTTCTTCTGTAATATTAACTATTAATTTTTATTAATTATCTATGCCACATTTCCTAAAATATATTCATGATAGAGCAATAGTTCTATAAGATAATAAATATTATAAGCAAACTCTAATAACATTTGGAATTTCTTGTAGAAATGCATTGAAAGTTTCAATGATTCTTCAAGAAAGATTAGATAGAATGGAATATTGGTCAGGAAACCCACATTGCACAAAGCCATCTAATGGAACTGGCATTCTTACAAACACATTATAAAAAACCACTTGATTATAACAATTTTACAATGTATATTTATGACCTCAGTTGTCCTTTTGTTTTTATCTTATAGAAATTATAATTTTATAACTGAACATACTCCTTTCTTTGCATTATTTCTAGAATTTTCAGGTTACCATTATTGTGGTAACCTTATTCCTGCTCTGTATTACTGTTTTATTTTTCCTTATGTCATGTTTGGTATATATTTCCAATTTGTTTTGTCTTGATATATGTACTAAATTATTACTCTAGCCTGCTGTATTAAATTTCCCACTGTAACTAGTTAGAACAATTTTGGTGGCTAAAAGTAACACAATTTATAGTTTAGCATTCTGGAGTCAGGAGTCTGAAGAGTCTCAGTGAGCTTAAGGTATCAGTTCTGCATTCCTTTCTGAAGAGCATAGAGAGAATACATTTTCTTGCTTTTGTTCTGTTCTAAAGATTGACCTCATTCTTTTCCAAGTGACTCCCTTCCATCTTCAAAGCCAGCAATGGTCAATCAGGTCTTTTTCCCTCTGACTCCGACTCTTTCTTTCTCTTCCCTGTTTCACTTTTTAAGAGCCCCATGGTTACATTAGGCCACAAGACAATCCATGATAATCTCCTCACCTCAAGATCATCTGATTAGCAACCTTAATTTCATCTTCAGCCTTAATTCCCCTTTGTCTTGCAACATAGCATATTATCTGGGGATAAGGACGTGGACATCTCTGGAGGGTGATTAATTTCTCTACAATGGATACCTTAAATTATTTTAGGCTAATGTGTGACATACATTACTTATAAAACATAAATAAAGCTATGCATAGTAGCACACATCTGTAAACATAGTACTTGTGATGCTGAGATAGGAAGATCTCAGGTTTGAGGCCAGCATACAGCAACTTAGTGAGACCCTGTTTCAAAATAAAACAATAATAAGGGCTGGGGATGTAGCTCAGTGGTTGAATGCCACTGGGTTCAATCCCCAGTTACACAAACACACACAGATACAAGAAAAAGAATAATAGAAAGCAAAAATAATTACAATGTTCTTTCAAGCACATAAATTATCTTCTTATCTGAACAGGCAGTAGAACTTTCCTGTATCCTTCCCAGTGCCTGAAACAGATTTTTATCTATTACCGATTTTTAGTAAAAATTTGTAGAGTAAGATTATTCTATCTCCATAATTTCACAGGCAAATAAACACACACTGTGCCGTGGTTTGGATCTGAAATGACCCCCAGAAGCTCATGTGTTGAAAACTTAGTCTCAAAGGAGCCATCTGTTTTCAGAGGTGGGGTTTTTTGGAAATGTTTGGAACATGAGGGCACTAATCTTATCAATCCATCAATGGACTCACAACCAATGGACTATTGGGGGGTGCTGGAAACCGTAGGAGGTGGGACCTAGTTGAAGGGAGTGGGTCCTTGCGGGTGTGCCTTCGGGGACCCTTTCCTGTCCTCAGCCCCTTTCTCTCTCTCTCTCTCTCTTTGTTCTTGGCCTCCATGAGGTGAGCAGCGTTGCTCTACCACCTCCTTCTTTTTTTTTTTTTTTTGCGGTACCAGGGATTGAACCCAGGGGTGTTCTACCTCCGCGCTACACCCCTGGCCCTATTTTTTATACTTTATTTTGAAACTGGGTCTCACGAAGTTGCGGAGGGCCTCACTAAGTAGAGAGAGAGACAGGGAGAGAGAGAGAGAGAGAGAGAGCTGAGGCTGGCCGTGAACCCAGATCCTCCGGTCTCCGCTTCCCAAAGTACTGGGATTACAAGCGTGCGCCACCACGCCCGGCGCTCTACCACCTCCTTCTACCAAGATGTTCTGCCTCACCACAGGCCCAGAAACAATGAGGCCAAGTGACCAACTAAAACCTCTGAAACGGTCGGCCAAAATAAATCTTTTTTCTTCTAAGTTGATTTTCTTAGTTATTTCATCACAGTGATTGTAAGATAACACACACTGATAGTACATATTATAAACTTCAGTTACTTAAAATGTTTTGATAATATGCCATATCATATATTTCTACGTCTAGTACTGCATTTTTCCTTTTCTATTCAATATAATATTCAAACCCACCTGAGATAAATGCTTTAGGCAATGTTTATCTCTTGCAACATTCATGATTTAAAAATTGATTCATATACTAAATTCACAGACCTAAAATCTCTGGAAAACCAAGGAGTTAGGGTAATCATTAAAGAAAATTCTCAAATGGCTTGGCAAGACTTAGAAAATTTCATAAAATATAAACCTGACATCACTATATAAAATGTATAAAATGAAAGTATTACTTTTATTTATTATTAGGATTTTATTTCAAAGATTTAGAAATTTGATTTTAATTAAAATAATAGTAGGATTAGAATACTTTAGATCTCTCCTACTATTTTCTAACCCTCTTTACCAATTTGAATAAAGCACAATAAACAAATCTCAATGGCTCAGGATTTATATTTGCTGATGTTATTTGGAAATATATAATATAAATAAATTTAAAAATTAATGAAGCCATGTATTCTCTATTTTTCTAACTGATTATAAAACTCCATATTAGGAATTCAGAGTGTGAAAATGTGAAATAATAGATTAGTTCAAAGCAGTGCTTTTCCAAGGTGGCTGCCATTAGGATCTGTGACGACATTAAAAAATCCCGATGTCCAGATTACTCCTGGAAGGAATTAAATCAGAATCAGATTCCTCAGACCAATGAATTAGACTCAGAATCTAATGCACTGGGCAGAGTGGAGCACCACTGATCTAGAAACAATAGGGGTCAACGGTAAGTAACAATTCACGAAGCCTGCAGACAAATCTTCATCTACTAATTTATTCTCTACATTCATTTCTACAGGCTTGCTAGACATTTGAAATCCTAAACTTGTAACTAAACCCATGAGCAATAGATTCACTTTTTCTGTGCTCATTTTTAATTTCTGGACTCTCCTCATCTTGACATCATAATCATGTGTGAAGATCCAATCTCAAAATTCATCAATTAATTTATGTAATCTTACAATTTAACAAGTTAAACAGAAATTCTTAACTTGATTATATATTAGAAAATATTTATTGATTGAGGATTAAAGAGCTAAATTTCAAAATCTACAGAAGAATGAGTGGGGGTGTTTGAACACAGATGTTGAAGTTTCTACCTCACATTTACTGAGAATTCACTTTATACATGACCTAGTTTTAGGAGGTGGGAACTGTTACAAATTTTTCTCAAGGGATAATTAAAGCAAAAGAAAAAAACCCATAAGATTTGGCATAGGTTGCATAGATTTTAGATCTAAATATGTGGATTATTAACCAAGTGAGTCTTCATCCAGAGCTTATGCTCTTAACCCCTCGACTATAGAAAAACTTAGAAAGGATGATGTAAATGAGCTATCTGAGGCAGGAATGGTGACCCTCCCCAGGAGCAGGTTGCTTGGATGCTGTTCTTCTGCAAAAAAGACAGCCTTTCACTGAACGAGCAGAGAAACACAATATTCCCCAAACATTAAGAGGCAGCTGCAGGAAACATTTTGTAAACATATGGTATTTGTATAATTAATGTTTAAGTAGAGAATTAGCTTACAGTTGCAGAATTACAGTTAGAAAACCTGAAATTTATAGAGCTAAATTAATAATACCTCATTTTCTCTCCCAAATCACCTATATTCCTGTTTTCTCTGTCCCAGTGCATGACAACTATAACACTGGTTGTTCAATGCATCTTTGGGAAAATAACATTGGTAAGTCTTTTGTATGCTCCCAGTACCTCACACCCCATACCTTTGAGATCTGGGACCCCACTTCCATAGCAGCTTCTCAGGTTTAGAAACACAAATGCTGTGATTGCTGTCTAATACTCCCTCTGTCTAGCCCATCTTCCATTTTCCTGACAGAGGACACTTCCTAAAATATGAATCTAGGAATGCCTTTTCTCTGCTTAAAATACTTCAATACATTTTAGGCTAAAATACTGCAATTACCTTTAAGATAATGTTCTATCTCCCTAACTGTAACTAAATATTTTCATAATTTACCCTCTGCAGTCTCATTTCTCATTTTAACCCTACTGCTGAAGGCAAATATCTGCAGTTCTTTGTGTCTGAGATTTCTGTATGGGGCTTCCTTTATTAAAGAATCTTAGAAACTTTTCTGTGGCTATATCCTATTTTCCTTTTGAGAACTCATTCAAGTGTTACATCTTTTAGGAATTCCTTACTCCTATTTCCAGCACAATATAAGGAACATTTTTTCCCTATGTCATAGCAAAGTCTAAAAGTCAACTGCCACTTATGGCAACATTCAGAGAATGAGTAGTTAGGATTAGCTACAAAAGAACTGAAAAGTACAGTAATTTTATCATAAGTTTAAGAAGGTTTTAGAGGCTTAGACTGTAAGTTAAGAAATAATTTATCTTAAATTTTATCACGCATCCTTTCCTCATGTTTGTTATTATTTTTCTTAAATTTCTATGAATAAGGCAGGTATCATTTTATTTAACGTTACCATGTAACTTAAATACAACTCTCAGAACATGATAATGCAAGTATCCCTTTTGTATTTTAGCACTGATGAATCAAATGTGAGCCCATTTATTGACTGTCATTTATAATTTTACTAATTAAATTTTACAAAGTAAGAAGTGAAGAAACTACTTGAAAATATGATGTGGTTATATTTTTATTATAATATGCAGTACAATAAATGATCCATATGCAGTGATATTTCTAATAAATTCACATGAATACAAATGAACTCTTCTGCCTGAGCATATATATAGCCATAGGAATAAAGCAAACTAGAAGCCTGAGCATGAAGCTACAGTAATTACCATTGCTACTCAATAAAATTTACAATAAGAGGAATCCATATCAGTTACAATATCATTTTTCTTCATTGCAACCAAGCATAGTTAGCAGTTTGCAAAACGTAACAATTTATAATACCTAATGAATTTTTGTATTTTTCTTTTTTCTTATATTGTTATACCTGCAACATAAAGAATGTGCATCACTATTAAAAATACCACTTAGTCATTACCAAACACAGGAAATGACAAGAACCTTGAATTAGGAAACAGCTTGTTTCCCTTGACGAAGATATTCCAAATCCTATCAAGGACAATGATTTCCTAACTCTGTGCTGTGAATCTGACTCTACTAGCCCTTTCTTCACGTCTCCATCTAGCTCCTATAAAAGCAAGAGATTTATTAGTTATTCTTTTTATTCTTTTTTAATTCTTGTTTTGATTAAGAATATTCTCTAAGGCAGGCAAATTATTTTATTGAAACAAGCATAAAGCAAAATTAAATATCTGTTAATATGATATGCCCTTGTAAGTGAGAAGACCTCTGGGATATGATTGACAGAAATCAAAAGAACTTATGGAACAATATAAGAAGTTAGGAATGAGCCGGGTGTGGTGGCGCACGCTTGTAATCCCAGTACTTGGGAGGCCAAGACCAGAGGATCCGGGTTCGTGGACAGCCTCAACTACTTAGTGAGGCCCTCTGCAACTTTGTGAGACCTGGTTTCAAAATAAAGTATAAAAAATAGGGCGGGGGGTGTAGCTCAGAGGTAGAACGCCCCTGGGTTCAATCCCCGGTACCTCAAAAAAATAAAAAAAAAGAAGTTAGGAATGAGCTTCTACTACAGCTTTATGGATTGCTCCCAGCAATGTCACCAAATGTTCACACAAAGGAGTATACTAAACAGGAATTGGTGTTGATATTCAAGGCCATAATAATTTCAGGTTGAATTTTGCAGCATGCACTTGAAGTTTGTTAAAGACTAGTGGAAGAGCACTTTTGTGGTTTTTGCTAATCCTTTCATTTGGTGTTTGACTAACATCTGTGATTGGAACACAAGGAAGAAGTCTTATTTCCTATGCAAAAGTTCCTATAAAGAACCCAAGACTATTCTGAAGACAAAATAATATGGTACCTGAAAGGAGCCAACATGTAGAGTTATGAGAAGGTGGCATTTTACTGAGCGCATAAACATCAGCTAGCTCAGCTGTATTCCCATGATTATACTACCTATATGTGTCAAAAAGAGTCTTAATATCTACATATGAGTAAGAACTTATATTAGTAGGAAGATGAAATGTAAAGGAAAAAAGAAGAAAAAAGTGAGGAATTTGATGAGAAAGAAGGCAAAAAGGCAGAAAGAAACAAAGCTAGAAAGGAAGTTATGTTAAAAGGCTTTCAACTTATGAAGAGGTGAAAAGGTTGTCATAAGAGATATATGAGATGACAGTGACAAATTTTGCTCTTTGTTTCCTCATTATTAAAAAGTAGATATTTTTCATTAGTACAAAGGATTAAAAGAATCTGTTGTGACGATGCTATTGTATGTTCTTCTTCAGTGTGACTGATGCTTTGGAAAAACTAATGGGTAATGGGAGTAAGGATACCACTTAAAAGAGATGAAGAGCATTGGCTGGGATATGACTGTGAATAGTGATTCTGAAATATGGTCATAGGCTTCGTTTGTTCATCAATTTCAGGAAAGCAATGGTCACGTTCCTCAATGGGTAACTGCGAGAAGGAGACATGAAGGAAATAATTCCTAATGTGATCAGTTGTACTTCATAAGTCGACAATGGAAAAGTATTATGTAATAAAGCTACAAAACCACTCCAAGAACCAGAGAAAATCCTGTTTGTTCAATTAAAGACTTCTACATGACACTGTTCTAAGAACAGAGATGCCTAGTAAAAGCAAATGTGCAAAAGTACAGTATTTGGCAACCAGAGTAAGTGAGAGAGGCAGTGCTGGAGGCAAGAATAAGATCTTTATTCTCCAAATTCTGAGAATAAACATGTTGGTCCTTCTTCCAAAACATATCAACCAAATTCTTTCAGCCTTGAAGTAATTGAAATTCATAAAAATACATAAATTATAATTATGGCATAACCAAACATGTTAAGTACAGAAATGAAGTGAATCATGGGGCCACTGCAACATGCTAGCAATTTTGAAACCAGTGGTTTCTCATAAAAGTGAAAGTCTAATTTGGATAAAAAAACAGAGGCACAATGAAGACTCTGTGTCTCTTTGAGTAATTGCTTTTGTTACTAATGGAAGATGACTGCATCCTGTTATCCTGAAGTGGCCTTACAATATGTGTCAGCCTCTAACTAAATCAGAGAGGGATAGTTAGAGGATATACAACTCTTTGATATATTGACTTCTGAAATACCATTGTACCCAAGGAAGCCAATAAATAATATTTTGAAAGGTAAGGATACATATAATTAAACTTAACTGAAAAGATAAAATAACCAGGTCTCATACGGCTACACCTAAACTTTCAAGCTTGCATCTATAAATATGAAGCAGAGTCTAGTTGTTTATGCAGGTGTCAGAGTTTCCTGAAGGATAAGTTTTAGTTATTAATAAATCATAAAAGATGAGAGGGCTATAATGTAATATCTAGGCTAAGAAATTGTATAGCCATAAGAATACTCACCTGCCCTGGAAAGTAAATAGCTCTGGGGAGCTATGTACAGCCAAAGGAATTCACAACTCCCCTTTCTCTGTACATAATTTCAGCATTTAACCTTGTATTTGGTTGATCTATTCTTGTGGTGTGCTTCTGTTATTTATACCACACTGTGAACTTAGCAAGAGTAATAACTGTATCTTCTCCACATTGCCATCTATAGCTCACAACACTTAGCATCCAGCAGGTCCTCAAGTGATATTGATAGTTATACCATACTCATGTGTGTTTGACCTTGCATGCCTCAGGTACATCACAATGTTCTGCTTCTTTTTTCCTTTTCTTTTTATACTTTTATTGGTGCATTGTAATTGCACATCATAGTGAGGTTCAAAGTGATACAAACATACATGCACACACCACTCTCCTCCTCTCTCCTCCCTCCCCTTATATGTTAGTGAGATTGGTAATTATATCTTCATATATGGACATAACATTATTTGATCTGTTTCCTTTCTGGATCTTCCTTTATCCCTCCTCTCCTCCCTCCCCCAATCCCCTTCCACTATTCTACTAGTTGCTTTCCTCATGTGTCTACAGTCCCTTTTGTTTCTTATTCTCTTTCTAGCTTCCACATATGAGAGAAACATGTCTTTGACTTTCTGAGACTGGCTGACCTCTCTTAGCTTAATATTCTCAAGTTCCATCCATTTTCCTGAAAATGACATAATTTTGTCTACTTTATGGCTGTGTAAAATTCCATTTTGTATATATACCACATTTTCTTTATCTGCATACAGACATGGGTGGTTCCACAGTTTGGCTATTGTGAATTATGCTGCAATAAACATGGAATGCATGTGTCACTATAGTATTCTAACACTAATATTTTTGAAATGATACTGAGGAGTGGTAAAGCTGTGTCATATGCCATTCCTAGTCTGTTTTTGTTGTATTTTATTTTTCTTCTTTTCTTCTTAGAATTTCCTTCCAATTACTTTCAGGACTATCTAGAGAGCTTATCAAATGTAGTCTAAGGTTGACACTGAATATTTAAATAGTTGATGTGCAAGTATTTACAGGAAAAACACTGGTGTCTGTATTTAATGGGTGAAAGGGTAAACATATCATGACCACAGGGAGGTTCCAATCCAGGAGGGACGGCTGTTAACTAACCTTGATGACTCTCAGTCAAGTAGATTTTGACGGTTGGCTATGTGAGGGATGAGGAAGATGTTCGAGATAACACTTTGACAAAACACACATGTGAATAAAAGAAGTAGGTCTGCTTCATGAACAGTAGATTCTCCCTGAAAATACACTATAGGATGAAGGTTCAGGAAGAAAGATGGTTCATATTTTTGTAATAACTTTGGAGTCAAACCAATCATTACATTTCAGTTCTGCAGTTAACTAGGTAGGCAATTATGAGAGTTTCTGTGAGTGTATGAGAGGAATGTACATAAGAATAACACAGTTTGTCATGATGTGGAAATGGGAGCATGAGTGTAGAGTATGTTTGTTATAGTTCCTGGTACATATGACTCAGTAAAAGTGAGCTGTATTACTCCTTAAGAAATACAGAAGCCAGGATATGGCACAGGCCTGTAATCCCAGATACTCAGGAGGCTGAGGCAGGAGGATCACGAGTTCCAGGTCAGCCTGGGCAACTTAGTAAGATCCTGTCTCAAAATAAAAAGTAAAAAGGGCTGAGGATGGGGCTCAGTGATAGAAAATTTTTAGGTTCAATTCCCAGAACTGAAGAAAGAAAGAAAGGAAGGAAGGAAAAGTTTTGGGCAGAACGAGAGTTGTATTTTAAGAAAATTTCCTTACTCAATACAATTCAAGAATGACACTAACTTGAAGACTGGAAATATTCCAAATAAAGAATGAAATAGGGTAGCATTAGAGGAATGGGAGTGAACAGGCTTAAGAGACAGTATGGAAAAAATATTTAGAATAGCAACAGATTTGGGTTTGCATACAAGAAATAACTTTGGCCTAGGGGTTTGGAAACTTTGGTTCTCATCCTGACTCCCCACATCTAGGTGCATGTCCTATACACTGTATTTACTCATCAGAGATAAGCAGTAGGCAAATAAAGCTCTCAGTTCTATTGTACTTCTAATCTTACATGTCTGTGACTAGATTAGGTAGACAATGGTGGTGGCAGATGACAGATGGCATCAAATTGTCAAGGTTTATTGAGAGATAGAAAAGTAGCACTAAAATTGAAGAGCAGGAATAAGAATTGGTTTAGAAAGAAGAAACTTGCTTTTTCATTTCTTTATTTGTATATTGCTATTTTTATTTACTAGCAGAAAACCCAAGTAAAAATTTGTAGGAAACAACTGGAAATATCGACTTGACATTTCAGAGAAGATATGTGTAGCAAGAGTTGATTTGGAAGTCCTCCACATAAAGGTGACAGTTGGTGCTTTGATAATAAATGATATTACAGAGGGCAAAATTTTTTATACAAGGGAAAACAGCAGATAAAAGCTGGAACTTTTGCCAACAGTTATGTGTAAGTGGTGTCCAGGGGAGAAGAACCAGGAAAAGTGGTAGATTTGTCAGTGAAGAACTTCATAAATGCATGCCAGACAATAAATTCATATTTACTGGCCTTTATTGAAGGATTAATGAGGATAGTATTAATAAACCAATTACTGTTAGGAATGTGAGTGGTAGAGATGTATTTGGGTATTATACATTGCCCTTTTTTGCCTAACTTGGAAATGACAGATTCACAATTTGGACTTAGTTATTTCTCATGCCAGGAGCCATGTACTCTTAGTTATTATTTTAATAAGATTAAGAAAGATGAAGAATGCAGGAAAGCCTATTGAATTTGACATTTGGGAAAGTGTTGTGTGTCTTTCAGAGAACACAAGTCACATTTCAAGAGGCCAAGTTTAGAAGTTGTGATGAGCTAGATAAGAGAAAAAAGCCTTTAGCAAGTAATAAGGACAGGAGAAAATATTGTTCAAGTAATAAAGAGAAGATATTTAAAGGGTGGCAACTTGAGTGGATAACACAATAAAGGAAATCCTATCATGTAATAGTATGTTCTGATCTAATGTTTACAAAGAGAAGAGAAAAAATGGCATCAAATTAAAGAAATTCAAAATGAAGTTAATTATGTATTGTTAAAAACTGCTGTTGAGTCATGCTTCACCTGAGTTCAGCAAAGCCATAGCTAAAAAAAGTACTTATTTCTCTGTGTCTAAATGTCCTCATCTGTAAAATATATACAGTAACAATGTCTAACAAATAGCCTTGTTGTAATGTTTAAATGAACAGTGCATGTCAGAGAGTAAGCACAAAGGAAATAGTAGCTTCTCCTAGAGATAATTCAAGGTCACATAAAACTTGTGATTTGGAACACAAATAATGACAGTGACTTTAGTAAGAAGGATAATGATGTAAAAAAGAATTTAAGGAAAGAGCAAAGTGAAAGAGAATGATAACAGCCATCCATCTGCTAAAGACTCTGCTAAAACCTCTGTTTTGTTCATTTCCCCAAAGAAAGGTTATTCATTTTCTTTGTCAGGGCCTGAATCATTGATTCAGTCACATTTACTAACAGGCACTATTACTGGGCATTAAAAACAAATTGATTTCAATAAGCAACTTCTTTCATTGGTTGCCCTGCACGAAGCTCGTGGTTACACAGACTCTCACCCTGTCACATGTAGGATCTTTTACCTTATTCTTTTCCATTTCCCTTTTGCCAGCTGAGATTGTGTAGGACAAGAAGATAGAAAACATACAAGGTTTGGAATGGAGCTTTAGAGGGGATGGACAGCCCATTTTAGATTGCTGTCCTTAGCTAAATTCTCCAAAGTAAAATTCTACAGATGAAAATTGAACACAAGTCCAACTATTAATGTATTGATATTTGTTTTTTTTGTTTCTTTTATGTTCACTTATAGGTGCATTGTAATTATACATTTTGATATATGTCAGGGTATGAACATCATACATGCACACATTGCACATTTAGCCCTCCCTCCAATCCCACCCTATTCCCCCCCCTTCCCTCCCTTTCATGCTCCGGATAGTGACTATAGGTTTTTGTATGTACATCATGTGCTATAGTGTGTTTCCCTCCACTCCCCTCCCAACTCCCTCAGTTAGGTCACATTCTTTGTCCATCTAAAGATTTCTTCTTCTTCCCTTCTAAGTCCCTTCTAAGTCCCATTCTATCTAGCTCCCACAGATTAGGGGGGACATCCGATTTTTTACTCTTAGTGACTTACTAATATCACTTAGCATGATGTTCTCTAGTTCTCTCCATTTCCCTGCAAATGATGTGATTTTGTTCTTCGTGACTGCGTAAAATTCCATTGTGTACATATCCCATAGTTTTGTGATCCATTCATCTGTTTATGGACACCTTGGCTGGTTCCAAAGTTTGGCAATTATGAATTGTGCCCCTATAAACATAGATACACATGCATTAGTCTGGTAGTTTGGTTTCAGTCCTTTTGGGTAGATACCTAGAAGTGGTATTGATGGGTCATATGGTAGGTTCATTCCCATTCTTCTGAGGATCCTCTACACTGTTTTCCAAAGTGGTTGCACTAATTTGCAATCCCACCAACAGTGTATTAGAGTTCCTACTTCTCCACATCCTTGCCAGCATTTGTTGTTGTTTGTGTTTTTAATGATTGCCATTCTAATTGGGGTTAGGTGAAATCTCAGGGTAGTTTTGATTTGCATCTCTCTTAGTGCTAATGATGTTGAACATTTTTTCATACATTTATGGGCCATTTGTGTTTCTTCTTCTGTGAAGTGTCTATTTAGTTCACTTGCCCATTTTTTATTGGGTTATTTGTTTTTTTAGTGGTGATTTTTTTAAGTTCTCTGTATACTCTAGATATGAGTCCTCTATCAGAAGGGTAGCTGGCAAAAATCTTCTCCCATTCTGTTGGCTCTCTGTTGAGGTTCTTGATTGTTTCCTTTGCTGCACAAAAACTCTTTAGTTTAATGCAATCCCACATATTAATCCTTATTTTAGTTTCCTGTGCCTTTGGGGTCTTGTTGAGAAAGTCTTTACCTGTGCCTATGTGTTGAAGTGTTGGGCCTATGCCCTCTTCGAGTAGCTGCAAGGTCTCTGGTCTGATTTCTAGGTCTTTGATCCATCTGGAGTTGACTCTAGTGCAGGGTGAGAAAGTGGGGTTTATTTCTATTTTTCTGCATATGGTTAGCCAGTTTTGCCAGCACCATTTGTTAAAGAGGCTATCCT
>PVJS01028823.1:0-25236 GCA_004027185.1 Glis glis
CCCTGCAAGAGGACCAAGATGATGACAGCAGTGTTCCCTGTGCAGTCCGGGTGGGATCACGGTGACCAGCCCCCGCCTCCTAAGCTTCCCTGCCTGGAGATGGAGGAACACATCCATCCATTATATTCCTAAAGACGTGTTAAAGCCATTTTCTAGTTTTTTCTAAATATAAAGACAATCCATGCTTTTATGAACACTAGGGAAATGCCTTTAGGTTCAATTGTTTTGTTACATATTTTAGTTTGTTTTATTGTTATCTTCCACATGTATAAACCTCCAGTCTGTCTGTTGTATTGGTAATTTAACTCTTCCTGGAATAGTTTCCTGCCAACTCTTTATGAAGTAATATTTAAATATTTGTAATATTGTTTATTGACTAATAAACTATTAAGTTATTGGCAAAAACAAAATCCTGGTTCCAGTTTAAAATAAATAAAAGTCAATTATTGGATGTATTTTAGATTTTTATTTTCCAGAAAGATCCAAATTTCAGAGATTTTAGTATCTCATACTTTGGTTACTATTAGTCAGGGTTCTGCTCAGAGGCAGAACCAATGTGACATTTATTTGAAGAATGGTCTCACGCAATGATGGAGGTGAAAAGTCCCATGATCTGCTTAGGTAGGAGGCTGGAGAACCAAGCCTCCACCCTTTGGTTCTGTTCAACCCCTTGATGAATTGTATAGTGGCCACCCGCTTTGGGGAGGGACATCCCTTTCACCTAGTTCACCAAATCAAATGCAATTTTCTTCCAGAAACAGCCTCACAGACACACCCAGGAATCATGTTTGACCTATTTTCTAGGCATCCCTCATCCCAGTCAAGTCAATACATTCAAATTAGCTGGGCTTGGTAGTGCATGCCTAAAATCCCAAAAGGTGGGAGGCTGACATAAGAGGATTGCAGTTTGGAGAGCAGCCTCATCAACTTACTGAGATCCTTAGCAACTTAGTGAGACCCTGTTTCAAAATAAAAAATAGAAAAAGTCTGGGGGTATAGCTTAGAGGTAGAATGTCCCTTGCTTCAATCCCCAGAATTAATTAATTAATTGATTAACAACAAAACCGCATCACAGATAACATTGTCTTCCATGTTATTAAATGGAATGTCCCTAACAGTTGATTTGATGAGTAGGACTTGATAAAAAATAAAACAAAGAAGGCAGTATCATTTGTTCCTATCTAGTAGATACAAGGAATAATGCTCAGACTCACATGTGTACAAGAAAATACATGGTCAAATTTGTGGGCATTGAAAAGTAACAGAAACAGTCCTTTATTTGGCTCATAAATGGTAAGGGAAGTTTCAAAGTTTTGAGGAGGGTTGAGTAAGAGAGCTACTTTGAGAAGTCATACAGGTGGAGCAGGAATTCTCCTGCAGAAGTGAAACAATTCACAGAATCACATGAGGACATTCATACCTATCAATAATAACCTTGGATGTAAATGGATTAAATTCACCAATCAAAAGGCATAGACTTGCCGAATGGATTAAAAAATACAAATAAATCTAACCCTGTGCTGTTTTTAAAAAACTCATTTCTCTGGTAAAGGTGCACACAGAATGAAAGAGAAGGGTTAAAAAATATATACCACAGAAATGGAAACAAAATCAATAGGAGTAGCTGTACTACTATGAGATAAACCAGACTTTAAGCCCGGGGGGGGGGGCACAGGCCTGTAATTCCAGTAATTAAGAGACTCAGACAGGAAGACCACGGATTCCAGCACAGTATCAGTAACATAGCTGGACTATCAACAACCTAGTGAGACTCTGTTTCAAAATAAAATAGGGGTTAGGGGTATAGCTCAAAGGTATAATGTCCCTGGGTTCAATCCCTAGTATAGCAAATAAAAAGACTTTATATTAAAAAACTGCAAAAGGGGGATTGAAAAGGCCATTAAGTATCCATATAAAATCCATCCAGCAAGAAGATATAACAATAGCAAATGTATGTGCTTCCAACATGGGGTCACCCAAATGTATAAAGTCAATTTTATTAGATTCAAGGGAGAGATACATTGCAATATAATAATATTTGGGGATGTCAGTACCCCCACTGTGCTCAAGGAGCAGGTCATAAAGACAGAAAATCAACAAATAAACATCTGAGTCAAACCACGCTAGAGAGAAAATGAACTTGACAGACATTTGTAGAATATTTTATCCAACAACAGCAGAATACACATTCTTCTGATTAGCACTAGTAACGTTCTCTAGGATAGATCATATGTGAGGCTACAAATGAAGTCTCATTAAATTTAAAAAGCTGAAATCATATCATGTGTCTTTCTCAGATAAAAATAGGATTAAACTACAGGTCAACAACAAGAATGGAAAGCACATGAATACATGGAAACGGCAATGCAGCAGATAAAATCTGTGAGATGCAGCTCAACAGTCCTGAGGCCAGACTGATGGAAAATAGGATTTTACCCAGAAAACCTGGATCCAAGGGAACAGTGGCCCCTGATGTCACCACTGACTGCAGTAGCTGGACCACCTTGGACTCTTTCCCATTGGGGATGGAGGCCTTGTGAGAGCATTTATATTTGGAAGTGAGATGGGCCAATTATGTCAACCAGGGCATCTTGAAGATTGCATTTATAGGCATCAGCTGGCCACCAATCAGAATGACTGACAGCACAAGGTGGTGCCAGTGCATGGTGGCTTCCACCACAAGAAGCGGAGTGTCTTAAGGGCTTGGTGGCAAAGTGGTGCACAGCAGACATGTTTTGTCTGGCTGGGCTTCACCTGTCAAGAGAGTGCCCCCCTTAGGGACCATCACCCTCCCACCCTCAAGGTGATGGTGGGAAATATCATCTCATGTACCTGAATCCCCTCCCTGACCAAAAGCACCCCCTGGAAACATGGGGGAGTCCCTCCTAGCATTTTGGACTTGAAACAGAGAGAATGTCATGCTAATATCTACAATAAAGAATTAAATGAAACTCAATGGACAGGTTTAATAGTAGGAAAAGCCTTTTATTGACATGTGATATGCTTGTTTTTGCAGAAAACCCAAAATTAGCCAAATGAGAATTAAGCAAGGGTACTAGAATCAGAAACTAATTTAATAAAATAGTGACAATATTTCTTCACTTCAAAACAGATAGAAAATTACATTATTAAAAATACATCATTTATAGACAGGCGCAGTGGCACATGCCTGTGATCCCAGGACTTGGGAGGCTGATACAGGAGGATAGCAGGTTCAAGGCCAGTCTCAGCAACTTTGCAAGACCCTATTTCAAAACAATGAAAATTAAAGGGCTGGGGGTGTAGTTTGGAGGTACCATGCCTCTGGGTTCTACCCCCAGTACCAGAAAATTTAAAATTTTTAAAAACAGGCCATTTGCAATAATATTTTTAAATGCCTATGAATAAATCTAACCATTTATGAAGCCATTTATGAAGCCATTTATGAAGCAGGTTAGCAAAAATGTATTCAAAAGAACTTTTAAAAAATATAAATACTAGATTCATGTACAGAAAGGTTCATAATAACATGTCAGTTCTCTCCAAATTGATCTGTAGATCAATACATAGCATATTTAACCCTCAGATGTATACACATCTATAGTCACAGATATATAGGGTGTCAAATACACTATAGTAACCCAAAGTAGTAGTTGTTCATTTAGCCTGAGTAGCCAAGGTCCTAACAAAGACAGCACATACAAGTGATTATCTTAACATGCAAAATCTTTGTTCTTTAAGCTAGTTCTTAGTGAACTGTTGCCTAAAGCAGAAACGAACAAACAAAACCCCCCTGTATTGTTTTTAATAAAAAGAAAACACAGGAAATTATCTTAATAAATGCAAAACTTTTCCTCTCTAGGCTAGTTTTTATATAATTTTAACAAAGAGCAGATCAATATTTTAAGAAAACCTAAATATTTTGAACATACAATTAATGCATTATATTTGGCTTTTAGGAAAACCCTTTAAATAATTTCTTTTAATTCTAACCATCACATACAAAAATTTGTTTCATAAGTTTTAACCTTTACAAATCATTTGCAACTTCCTCAAACCCTCTGAGACTTGCTAAATTTTCTGATTTTTGTTGTTCTCATCTTTCTTTTTCACTATGGGATAACTCAGTCATTTAGAACAAAAATCTTGCCATACAAAATCCTTTCCCACCTAAAAGCACTTCTCTCCACCTCTTTTTTTAACTTTCTTTACTAAAATATTCACATCTATAACCTTTTTGAAAAATTCCTTTTTTATTCGGTTTTCTTTCATCTTAACATATTCAAACTTATAATTTTAAACAACCCTTATAGAACTTTTTCAATTTAGACAAATTTCTCCTTTTCATTAAGATAAATACTTTATTTTCTTTATAGTTTTCTCATTAAAACATAGCTGTATTTCCAGGCGTGGTGATGCATGCTTATAATCCCAGTACTTGGGAGGCTGAGACAGGAGGATTGTAGGTTCACGGGCAGCCTCAGATACTTCATGAGGCCCTCCACAACTTAGTGAGACCCTGTTTCAAAGTAAAAGATACAAAATAGAGCTGGGGGTGTATCTTGGAGGTAGAATGCCCCTGGGTCCAATCCCCAGTACTAAAAACATTTAAAAAACACAGCTGTGAAGTGTTCTTTAAATTTTTGTATATAGAATTACATATCTGTTAGAATTTTTAACTCTAAGTAATCTTATGCTTAGTTAAGATCCTAGGAGAGTCGGGCACGGTGGCGCATGCTTATAATCCCAGTACTTGGGAGGCAGAGACTGGAGGATCCGGGTTCGCGGCCAGCCTCAGCTACTTAGTGAGGCCCTCCGCAACTTCATGAGACCCGGTTTCAAAATAAAGTATAAAAAATAGGGCCAGGGGTATAGCTCAGAGGTAAAATGCCCCTGGGTTCAATCCCGGTACCGCAAAAAAAAAAAAAAAAGATCCTAGGAGAAAGCAATCTTAAACTGTTTCATATATATATGAAAACACATTTGGTAGACTTTAATATATTGCCTTTTGTTGAAGTTATGAAGCTGAGTACTTTGTTTTTAGCATTGATGTTTACCATTTTAATGTATACACAATTTAGATTTTTGTAAGATATTTATAAAAGCTTATACTATATATATTTACTTCATTTACCCATTTAATAGCTATTTTAGATTGTCCATATAAACCAAGATAAACATATAGATGGCTCTAGACCATCTAAACCAAGATATCCATATAAACCAACATATTGAACAAGCATAGTTCAAACAAGCACTTTAAGTTGTTAGTTTTACAAAAATCCTAACAATAGACACTGCACTTTAAACATCAAGCAGATCAGACAATACAATCCTAAGTGAATAGCCTGGAAAAAATAATTTTTAATGACATTTTTTATTTTTATTTTACAAAACTTATATGAATTTATTAAAGGTTTAAGTCAAATGAACTAAAAGGTATTTGGATCCATTTGGTTGTTGTTTTTAATTTATGAGCACTTATTTATCTATAATTGATGAGCCCAATCCACCTCTGACCTGAACTTTGGCCAAAAGACAGTCATAATATGGTTTCCTGGTCAAGAAGAAACGATATTTAATCATCCTTTGTTTATTTTTGCCCTAAGTCAATGGATTATCTCCCCAGTATTGTAACATTAGGCCTAAGGGACTATCATAGGGATTCACTTTTATTTTCTTGGTACATTTCTTGTCTAAAGTAGATTTTTGTTTCCCATCTTGGTTACCCTAGTTGTGTGTCACAATTATAGACTCAACTCCCCTTTTGCCAAGGGCTTCTTGCACTCCAACCCCAGTAGCCTCCTCCTTCTCTGTCCAGGCCCCTTTCAGGAAAACAGAATCTTGGGAGTCCAGTCTCACTTGTCTTGAAATGCCTCTCGGTCACACACACACAACCTCTGAGATATCCCAACCACCAAGGAAATATTTGGGCACCTCCCATGATGCTTCTTTCCTGTTTCCATGCACAGAGTTACCTGGTCACTGTGGTGCTTCCCAGGGCCCTTCCCACATTGCTGACTGGCTTTTGCTTTCAAGTTCATTGTCGGCCTGGAGGTGACAGTTCTTCCCTTGTCCCAAGGCCACCAGAACTCAGAAGTGGGATGCCTCTCCTCCAAAGAGGGGTCCCTGCAACCCCCTTGGTGATAATTCCATCCTGAACAAGCCCCCAAATTGTGGGAAATGTGAATCAACAAAAGAAACAATTGAGAGTCACTCAGCTAGGAAAAATTTACTTTTTGCAAAAAGGGTGTGCAATCTTACCAACAAAGTCTGGAAAGTAATTCTGTTTGGGATTTATCCCTGACCCTGATGCCATCCTGCCCCAGGCCCTGATGGGTGAGGGCTTGGGTTCACAACTCTGCATGAGTAACTTATCAAGATATAGCACAGTGGGCTAAGATTTTCCACAATTCTGAAAGACAGAAGTTAATACAAAATGGGGACAAATAGGGTCTCATAAAACTGAAGTTAATACAAAATGGGGACAAACAGCGTGTCATAAAACAGAAGTTAATACAAAATAGAGATGTCTTTGCTTTTGGCTTGAAAAAATAGCTCATATTTCTTACATAATTAACAAATGAAACAAAGCTAGGGGAGTATCTCAGAGGTCGATCTTCCAAGATTATCATCCTTAGTAGTATAAAATAAATAAATAAAAATAATAAAGAGGCAGTTGTTATAGCACAGAGGAGGCAGTTCCCTGGGTTCAAACCTAAGACCCCCCCAACACAAAGAGCAAAAACAACCAAAATGAAGCCCTGCCCTTGACATTGTATGATAATGTACCTCCTAAACCTTCTTCTCCACCCTTAGAAATTGCAGAACCTTCCTCTGAAGATATATCCTTTTCCTTAGCTTCTTAGGTTAAGCCCTGCTCCTGGGCAGGGTCTCCAGTGTTTTCTCGTTACATGTGTGATGCTAAAACAGAAGCCAGGTCTTCAGGCCTGGAAGGCCATTGCTCCACCACTGAGCCGCATACCAGTGCCGCCTACCCATGCTGCTTCTCTCTTTGTCCTTAAGGTTCCTGGGCAGGGATCAGCATTTGGTGCTGGCCTTGGGCTTTCCATCTCCCAACCTTGCATGTCTGGGTTAGTGCTGTCTGGGTTTGTGCTCAGCTGCACCAAGAGTCTATGCTGCTGCTTTTGCCTGCCGAGAGTTCCTAGTCCTTCACTCAGGTATGTAGCTTCAGCTCCTGTCCTCATATATCTCTACATCTCCAGGTCTTCTTATTGTTAGGACATCATATCCTTGCACAAACAGGATAGAAAGCCGTATTAATCTTACCCAATTGTGAAAACAATTGGGCATATTAAAAAATTCAAAAGGTCCAGAATGATGGAGCTCAAATCCACATAGGAAATTGTAGTTGTCTTTTTTTCCTTTTTTTATTTTTCTCTATGGTACTGGGAATTGAATTCAGGGACAATCTACCTGTGAGTTACACCCCCTGCCCCTATTTTATTTTGGGGTTTAAAACAGGGCCTTGTTAGGTTGCTGAGAGTTATGCTGCATTGCTGAGGCTGTCCTCCAGTCTCAGCCTTCAAAGTACTGGGATTACAGGCATGTGCCACCATGCCTGGCTCAAATGTTTCTCTAGCATTAATATTTTAGTCAATAATTTGGGGGATATCCTTTTTAAATATATTTTATGTGTAAATATATTACATTATTTTAAATAAGTTCATTCATCCTATTGCATTTATTGTCTAGACAATTTCATTTGTAGTAATGAATGTTGGACTCCAGTTGGCTCTACCTCTAAGCAATACTCCCAGCCCTTTTAAAGTTTATTTGAAACAGGCTCTCCCTCAGTTGCTGAGGCTGGCCTCAGTCCTTCGATTCTCCTGTCTCATCTCCCTAATAGTGGGATTTTAGGCATGGTCCCCATTCCTGCGTGTGTAGGCCTTTGAAGTCAGTAAATGTAAACATAACTTCAAAACTCTCAGGGAGCATTTCACACATGCAAGCACATTGTGAGTGCCCTGTGTCTTTGTTCCAGTTGTGGATACTTCATACTCTGGATGACAATTTCACTAGTCTTTGAATACACAAGTATGTGTCTCTGAGGGATTGCTTTAAAAAAAATACTCAATTAAAAATAATACATTATAGGCTGGGCATGGTGGCACACGCTTGTAATCCCAGTACTTTGGGAGGCGGAGCCCGGAGGATCTGGGTTCGCGGCCAGCCTCAGCTCTCTCTCTCCCTGTCTCTCTCTCTCTACCTAGTGAGGTCTCCGCAACTTCGTGAGACCCGGTTTCAAAATAAAGCATAAAAAAATAGGGCCGGGGGTGTAGCGCGGAGGTAGAACGCCCCTGGGTTCAATCCCCAGTACCACAAAAAAAATAATAATAATAAATACATTATTATTTTAAAATGTGGTATTCTGTAATAATCTGATTTTTCCAGTTCTCTGCAATTTCATAATTTTTTTGTGTATCAAGATCTCCACAAATTTTTATGATTTTTACAACTGCAGGGCATTTCTTTTCCCACATGTTCAAACCCTTTCCTTTGAGCAACATTGGAGTTGGGGCCTACTGTATGTGATTAAGTTTAGATGGGCTCCAGAATTCAGACTGCCCTGCTATCCCCCTGGCTAAGATCGGTATCCTCAGAACTTTGGCTCCTGAGTGGGAAACCCTGATCACTCTTTGAATGGATGCTGCAGCCCAGCACCAGGCCCTGGCTTCTGAAAATTTCCCAGTGGTTGATGGAGGCTCCCACATTACAGCAAGTTTTTATAACAGCGTATAGAGGCTACGACAAAGTCATTGAAGTTGTTGAAAATTTGGCTTTATTTAAGTACAACCATGTTCATGGGCTAGCTGCTCTGGAGTTAATTTCAGGTGATGGTTCCTGGAAGAGGAGTTTTCAAGTGAATGTAAGAGGGCTAGGAGAGGAGGAAAGGAATGCCAGGTGCTACACCAGGTTAGGCCATTCCTAGCATCTCTGTCATTCCTGTTCCTTGTGTTTAAGTCCCCATGTCATAAGGGATATCTCAAGCTATGTTTACTGTGTGTGTATGTAAATTTTCCCATCATGTGTTTGCCTCCTTTTTTGTATGATAGACTCTATCATACAAGTGATATAGCTCTTGGAGAGTGTTGATTCAATTTACTGCAATAAAGTGCACCTTCTGAATAGCTGGGTGTGTCTACAGGTGGGCAGCACTAGGGCTGGCTCACAGCTGGTCTCTGAATGGACCTGTGGTTTCTGTCCAAGAACAAGATTTGATTTTTTTATGGGAAATAGTAGTGTTTCATGTTTTTAAAATTATGCTTTCCAGGGAAATTTATACTGTTTTCTTATACTCCTTGCATGAAAGCTGAAATTATTAGAGCTGGGAATTTCATTCATGGGAAGAATGCTTGCCTGCACACATGAGATCTTGGGTTTGCTCCTAGTACTGCTAAAATCTAAAGGAAACAATAAATAAAGGCATTCCTTGGCACCCTCTTGTGCCCAAGCCAGTAACTCCAGTTCTTGAAGGCTTACACAGAATGATCACAGTCCAAAAGGTCTAGTGCTGTAAATTAGCAAGACCTTGTTTCAAAATAAATAAAAAGCTGGACATGAGGGGCCCATGCCTGACATCTCAGTACTTGTGAGGCTGCAACAGGAGGATTTCAGGTTTGAGGACAACAGCCAGTAATTTAGGGAGATCCTTATTCTAACTGAAAAATAAAACACAGCTGGTTGAATAGCTCAGGTAGATCTCCCATGATTACCATCCCCACTAGTACAAAATAAATAAAATCCATGTTAAAAAAACAAACTTGTCTCCTTGACATTGTATCTTAATATATCTCCTAACACATCTTACCCTTATCAACATCCCTAAATATTTTCATGGTTTTGACTTTATATCTCTACTTCAAAAAGGGCACAGCAATAATTGCCCTATCCAATTATGAAAATATAACATGAAATTAAAATTTTAAAAGATCCCTTAGCTGGGTGTGGTGGTGGATGCCTGTAATCCCAGTACTTTGGAGGCTGAGACAGGAGGATCCCGGTTTGAGGACAGCCTCACACACTTAGCAAGTCCCTCAGCAACTTAGTGAGACCTTGTTTCAAAATAAAAAATAGAATAGGGCTGGGGGTATATCTTGGAAGTAGAATGCCCCTGGGTTCAATCCCCAGTATCACACACACACACACACACACACACACACACACACACTCCCCAAAATCTGAAATTTAAAACATTCCCCCAATATAAAATTTAAATATTATAAATTGTAAAAGATCCAAAATATAAAAAGAAGCTGAACCCTCATTGGTAATTTTAAGAAAAGATGTTTCTGGCCCCTTGTGCTACAATAATTGTACCTTGCACTACAATTATTGTTAGAAAAAAAATATATATATATATTTTTTTTTTTTTTTTGCAGTACCAGGGATTGAGCCCAGGGGCATGCTACCTCCGAGCTACACCCCTGGCCCTATTTTTTATACTTTATTTTGAAACCAGGTCTCACAAAGTTGCAGAGGGCCTCACTAAGTAGCTGAAGCTGGCTGCAAACCCAGATCCTCCAGTCTCCGCCTCCCAAGTACTGGGATTACAAGCGTGCACCACCACGCCCGGCCAGAAAATATTTTTGAGGATATCGCCTTAAATATGTATTTAACCTGAACATATCTTACATAATTTTAAATACGTTAATGTAAATTATTACCTGTTATTATACTTGAGTTTATTGTCTAGTCAGTATTTTTTAAACTTGGTATTGAATCTCAGTTAATTCTTGCTCTAAGTAATACCCCCAGCCCTTTTTAGTTTTTATTTGAAACAGGATCTCCCTAAGTTGCAGAGGCTTTCCTCAAACCTTCAGTCCTTCTGTTTCAGCCTCCTGGGTTGCAAAGATTACAGACATGTGACACTGTGCATGGCTTCAAAGGAGAATATTAAATGAGAAATTCACTGCATATTTGTTGAAAATATAGAAAATATTTAATCATGTGCAAATAGATGAAACTGATTATTGTTAGAATTACATCAAGTCTGTAGTGAATTCCAGCCTGGGCAGAATTTGAAGGGAAAGAGGCTATGGCAGGAGAGTTGGCCATGATGGGGGAAGGAAGGGGTGTGCCTTGTTTTGAATGCCTCTCCAAACTCTTGTTGAAATGTAATTGCTTGTTAAGGTGTTAGGAGACCTGTAATAGCTGATTAGATCAAGGGGGCCCTGCTCCTGATACAAGGGTGAAGTTCAGGCCTCCTCCTTTCTTTATTTGTGCTCTTTAGCTGCACAGGGCTGGAGTTCTCCTAGATCGGGGCTGGAGGGGCCTGGGTGAGGGAGTGTGAACTCATGATTCCTGCCCAGGTCTCCTCACTGCCCTGGAAGAAGTGAAATCTTGGCGTGGTCAGGCATTTGGTGTCTTCTCCTCTGTCCCTAAAAGAAGGTCTGTTTTATTTGTCCAGCATCATGAAAGTTTAGAAGTGGAAGACAGGTTGATAATTAATTCAAGAAAGATGCAAGGATGCAGTTGCTAAGAAATGCTGGGGTTCAGCCCCCAGGTGGTGATTCCAAGGTCCTATCCTCGGCCTCCAAGCTTCTTGTGCTATTTGTGGGGAGAAGGATCCAGCAGTTGTGGATATGCTCTTGGACTATGCGGGAGTTAGGTCAGCTGTTCTCAGGAAAGAATGTAGCCATGTAAATTACTGCTCCTCCTTCACCTGCCTTGGTTTATTTTTCTTTTTTCTTTTTTGCCTTGCTGAGAAATAAACCCACAGCCTAATGCATGATAGGTATGCACTCTACCATTAGTCCTACACCTCTGCCCCTGTAACTGTCTTTGTAACTGTTTGTAACTGACAATTTATAACTGATGACAGTTTGAAAGACAGTTTGTAACTGATGTCAGTTTGTATCCTGTGGGTTTTGGTGTTACATAAAATGTGTAGGAGGTCATGGATTTGGACTAACTACCTGCACTAAACATCAACGGACCAAACCAATATTATCTACTTTCTATAGTCAATTAATTAAGCTGCAACCAACTGACTGCTTGATTGACTAAACTTTAGCCAATTAAGTTGTGTTCTATACTTCACTTTTTGTTTGGATGCTATCCAATCATGTTGGCTAGAGTTCTCAGACATTACTTTGGTTTTGTAAACTGCCCAAGTTGTGAGCTGTGTTTTCTTTTTTTTCCTTTAGTCAAATAAAATCTACTAAACTGAATTGGTTTAAGGAATTTTCCTTTTAAGAGAAGAGGCATCCTGAGGTTGAGTGTGGTAAAGGCGGAGTGGGGTAGGGGGATGGGATGGACAAGATGTTGGATAAGAGAGAGGCAAAGAGATTTCCTTAAAGAGCTCCTTAAAGAAATCACTCTAAAGGAATTTTCCCTATTCTTTCTGAGGGAAGAGAGCAAATTCAGGAACAATTAACAATTTCGGAATTATTACAGAGCCCAAGCTAACAGTCTCTGATTGCTAGAAACTGTTCCTTTCCATAAACAGAGCAGCCAATGGCAAAGGAGCAGGCCCTGCAGGTTTGCTTCAGAGCTCCTTGGAAGCAGCAGCATGGACCTGAGGTGCAAGGGGGCCAACTCAGTTTGTGAGAGACTGAGGGATCTGCTCCAATGAGGCCCAACCCCACTACAGAGTCAAATCTGATGGTAAACCAGTGCAAGCAGGGTCCCTGCAGAATAGGGAGTGCCCCCTCCCCATCCTGGACACAGCACAGCAGGAGTGGAGGCCTCCAGAAGCACAGGCCCAGGGGTGCTCTCAGGTCAACTACCAGGATCACAGTGTCTGCAGACAGGGAGAAGATCTCCTCCCTCCCCCACCCAATAAACCATCCATAAAGCTTGAAAGAAAACAGAAGACTCCACAATCCTAAACTGAACCAGAAAGGAGTTGAGAAAAGAGTCAAATGATCTCAACTTAACTCTCTGGGATCCAGCTTATAAAGGATAACAGAAACACAGACTATTCCACACAGAAGCAACAGAAGCCCGCAACCATTTAGAGCAGAAGATGCCTTCCTTGAAACTTCACCACTAACAGGACCAAGTCCACAATGTAAAAAAAAAAAAAAAAAAACTGTTGGTATTTTGGGAGTTTCTCTGGTAGGTTTTTGATTGTTTTTCCTTCTTATTTCTTCTATTTTTCTCCTTTTCCCCTCTTTTATTTTAATTTTAATTCTGTTTTATATTGTTTTGTCTTTTAGTTTTTACTTATTTTTCAGGTTTCTTTACTTGTTTGTTTGTTTGTTTGTTTGTTTTTTAGTTTTTCTTTACTTGCTTTTTGTTTTCTTTGGAGTTTCATCTCTTTTTAATTTTGCCTTTCCTTCATGTGTATGGGTTCGTTTATGGGTTAGTCTGCCGTCTTTTTACATCTGGGTTTTCCATTTTTTTCTTCCTTTTTAAAAATCTTTTTCTCCTCGTCTCGAGTATTTGTTTTGTTATTGATGTTACCATAGTCATTTTTTCTCCCCCTCTGATATTTCTCTGCTTTGGCCTGTCAATGTGTTTCGAGGTAGCATCCCAATCAAGACCAGTCAGACCACCAAAGGTGTTAAATGAGAGTCTTTATTACTGGCCAGTAAGACTACACAGGCATGAGAGCCAAATGCAGTACTTGACTGCCCTCTAGCGTTTTCTTATATAGGGTAAGATACAATACAAGCTCAGGGTGAAACTGAGGTTCCCATGGCAGGTTTCCACAGCAGGGGGTGGGAAGCCCTTATGGTTCCCATAGTATTCAGGTACGCCAAGCAAGCCAAGCATAAAAAAAGTACAGAAGCAAGAATAGGCAGTTAGCAAGATTACAATAACACAATAAGTTACAATATGTTGTGACGACAACCGTTAACTATTCTGCCAATGTCCTGGTTTAATTTTTTCAAGGCCAACTTCCCTGTTTTAGGGCCAGGTTTGAGGTCATTCTGAATAACAAATATGGAGTCACTCTAGCTAATAAGTTACTCTGGCCAACAAGCTCTAACTATGCATCATCACAAATGTTCCCAAGTGTTTTTCCTCTCCCTCATTTTAGAAAATAATAATATGTTCACCTGGACATAAATGTCCAAACCTGAAGTCAAACTCTGAAATTTAAAAGGACTCTGAGAAATATATACTCCACTGCCAGTTGCTCAAAACACAAAATGTGACCAAGGATAACCCACCAAATATCACCCACAGACCCCCAGTAAACTGACATGGAGCAATGGGGTCATGTGACCCAACTCCCCCAAAAGTAAAAGGAAGTCTGAATAATGTGGGAGTTCTAGACAGTATGTCCAGTATCAATACAACAGTAAAATTGAGGATGGACTATTTTCCTGAATGGACAACAATTCGTGCCAGCCCACACGGCAGCCTAGAGGAGGCAACCAGGCAAAGAGAAGAGTAAAATATCTCAGACATGCCAGGTCTTATGCCCACTTAAAGAGGCAGGAGAGCTGAGTTTAAACACCTGATTATAAAAAGCAGATGCTCAGAAAATAATTCATACCCCACCATCAGCCTCACCATAAAAAGATAACTACTACACAGAATACACTAGAAAAAGAAAAAGTGGGAATTACAAAAACATAACTGCAAAACTAAGAACCATGAAAATATAGGGGAAAAGTCCACCAAGACTCCAATAAGTCCTCCCAACCCCATGACAATAGATGTCACCAATACAGAGGTGCAGTAGATGCCAGATGGAGAATTCCAGATTTTGATTTTCAATATGATCAAAGGTCTTAAGAATGAAATTTGAGTTAATATTGAAATTATGAAGTACCACATCAATAAAGACATTACAGAATCCCTGAATGACCTGAGATAATCAATAAACAATTAAATTGCAGCTATCACCAATAGACTAGACCACAAGGAAAACAGAGTCTCAGCCTTAGAAGATAGTACATGCAAAACTGACCAATCATTTATGAATACAGAAAAGATGCAATAGCAGGGCCAGAACACTCTAGAAACATGGAAAACATTAAACATCCAAACTTAAGAGTAATTGGCATTGAATAAAGGCATATATCAAGGGAAATAAGAATCTCTTCAGAGAAATAATACCAGAAACTTTCTAAACTTGAATAATGATATGAACATACATGTACAGGGGACACTCAGAACCCCACTTAGACAAGATCAAAGAAGATCATCTACCTGCCACATTATAATCAAAATGTGCAACACAGGGGCTAAGGAGAGAATCCTAAAACCATCAAGAGCAGAAGGCCAGGTCATATTCAGCAATAAAGAATCACTCAGCATTTCTCAGCCCAAATACTAAAAGGCAGGAGTGAGGCACTTCAAGCCCTTGAGATCACAACTTTCAATCAAGATTGCTGTATCCAGCAAAGCTATCCTTCAAAATGGATGAATAAATAAAAACCTTACATGAGAAATAGAAGCTAAAAGAATTCATAACAAAACGAACACTCAAGAAAACAAACACTCCAAGAAATGGATCACGAAGCCAGGTGAAAACTCACCAACTGCTGTGAGCATGTATGTCACTATTACTATGAACTACATTATGATGCTAGAAAATAAGACTATAATGCACCAATATAGTATAAGAAATGAGCCGGACATGGTGGTGCATGTTTGTAATCCCAGTATTTGGGAGGCTGAGACCGGAGGATTCAGGTTCGCGGCCAGCCTCAGCTACTTAGTGAGGCCTCCATAACTTAGTGAGACCCTGTTTCAAAATAAAGAATAAAAAAATAGGGCTGGGGTGTAGCTCAGAGGTAGAATGCCCCTGGGTTCAATCCCCAATACCGCAAAAAAAGCATAAGAAATGAAATTAATCATGAAGAAGAAATGAAAAGTAAACATCAGGACCAGTGAAGGGATGAATACCATCAGATGAGCAACTAAGCAAAGGATAACTATATTGTGTCAAATAGAAAACGTAACTCAAAATGACAGGAAATAAACATCATCTGTCTATAATAACCCTGAACATCAATGGTCTTAACTCCCCAATTAAAAGATTTAGATTGACAAATTGGATTAAAACTCATAATCCAACTATATGCTGCCTGCAAGAAACACACCTTATTGGCAGATTCACAAGCTGAAGGTGAAAGGATGTAAAAAGATATTTCATGCACAAGTAGGTAGGACTAGCTACCCTCATGTCTGATACAATAGACTTTAAGTTAAAACTTGTCAGAAGAGACAAAGAGGGTCACTTCTTAGTGATAAAAGGAACCAACCAAAATGAAGACATAACCATAGTAAATATTTATGCCCCTAGTATTGGCATACTTACATACATAAAAACAAACTCTTCTTGACTTGAAGACCCAAATAGACTCCAACACAATAATCCTGGAAGACTTCAACACACGTCTCACACCAGTAGATTGGGCACCACGCCATGTCCTGGGACACCCAGTCACAGCTGGCAGAACCAGGGGTTCAAGGCAAGGGCACAGGGCAATGCAGATGGCATGGAGGCATGGAAGAGGCCTCAAGAGGGACTGGCAAGCCCACAATGCCCTCCCAGTGAGCTTAAGGCATGATCTGACCCCAATCCACACCTGGTGACCCTGAGGGGAGGGCTGGCAACACATAGGCACTAGGCACCAAATAGGCTGCGTAAGCCAGGCACCTAGGAGACTTTGGAACCAGCGCCTGGAACCCAAGAGTTCTCATGGATCCTGCCTGCAGCCCTAAGAGTCCCCACAGAGCAGCCCATGTGTTGGAGCACCTGCCAGGAGCCGTGGGCGGGGCCCTGGAGCAGCCAGTGCTTTGGGGCCTGCGGTGGCCTCCGCTCTGCCCAAGCCTCTGTGTGCCACCCTCCCCTCATTCCTGGGCTCCATGTGCCCTGCCCTCATCATGCATTCCAGTGATGTCACAAAGGGCCAGTCACACACAGCGCACTTGGTCTCCAAGGAGTGGGATCAAGGAGAGCTCTATCTCTCCGTTCCTTTCTCTCCTTGGATATGACCCACATTGCTCTGAATGGGTGACTTTCTTGGTGGGCAAGGTCGCAGGCCCGGCAGCCTACCCTGTCCTCTGTCCCACCCTGCTCCAACTGCTGAGCAGGAGCACCCCACTGCTAAATGGGTGCACCTCGCTGACTTCCCTCAGGTTCCAGCCATCTACCCTGCCAGCAGGCTCCCTTTAGCAGACACCCTCTCCTGCCACCTACACACCCCACTCTGGGCGTCCTGACCAGAGAGATATTTTTAGAGATCCCGCGGATGAAGCCTGAGGTGTCCACTAGCAACTCCTTCCCTTTGGGACCCTCAGAACCCCTCAGGATGCCTCTCCAGCCCAGATGCAGTCTCCTGCCTTCACCACCCCAGCAGGTAAACCAGGCTGCAGGCCCCTTGCCAACCAGTCACCTCCCTCTTCCTCACCTAGGGGAAGTAGGGGTGAGGGCCCAGGAAGAGCCTCAGGGAGGAATGGAGGAAGAACTGCCCACCAAATGCCCACCTCTCTGAGCTCCCAGGGGTCCTGGAAGGAGGTGCAAGCTGAGTAGCTTTGGAGTCCAGCAGCAACCTGTCCTCCACCAACAGCTTCCAGACATGGGCCCTGCAATAGGACACTGGACATATCTGAGGTGTCCCCCCTGAACCTACTGTGGGGTTCAGGTAAGAAGCCCCCACCTACTAAGCTTCCCTGCTTGGCAATAGACAAAGATCGTGGCTCCCAGGGGTCAGGGAAGGAGATATTGGGCCAGCCTTCATCTGGTTCTTCAGGAAGCTGTCAACTGACAGCCACCAGACACAGCGACAAAGCCACCTGCAAAGGTACAAAGATGATTCCAGCAGTGTTTCCTGTGTGATTAGTGTGGGTGGAGGTAACCAGCCCCTGACTCCTAAGCGTCCCTGCCTGGAGATGGATGAAGGTGAAGGTGTGGGCATGTCAGAGAGGAGTGGGAGGGGTCGGAAACTGCCTATCATCCTGTCCCTTGTGTTTCCTCACCTGTGGCCCACACTGCAAACCTCTGCCCCCGCCCCTGGCTCTCTGGGAATCCCTGCTATTGCTCCCACCCCTGCTTTGACAGAGCAGGCTGCTGGACTCCCGATCCTGTCCCACCCTCTACCTCCCCCCACACCTATCCTCCAACCTCCCCCTTTCAAGCTGCCCCCTGCAGTAGTGGATCCCCAACCTTAATGTGTATTGATCCTCCTCCCCTCTTTGTCCCCACCCTCCCCGAGTCCCTTCCACCATCAACCCTACTGACCTCCCCACACCCATGCCTTCCTCCAGTCTCCCCTACCTCAGCAGCCCACCCATCTGCGTGCCTGACCTGGCCAATTTCACACCCCGAGGACATTGACACAGACACCATTCCACTGTCTCACGCTGTTGTGTTTAGCTCTCCCTCAGGGTCCAGTGCGAGCTCTTCCCATTTCCCTCCAGCAGCCCACATGCACGTACAGTGCCCCACCCCACCCCAAGTTCTAACCTTCCCCATATCCTGGAAACCACTCCTTGGCTCACAATTGGAACCCCTGGGAGGCAGCTGCCGAGAGCCTCCCTCCTCAGCGCCTCACTTGTTTTAATCATCATGCATCACAAACTGGCCTCCATACCAGCAGCCAGGGCCTTGCCTGCCCCATCCAGCCAGTCCCCACAGACCCTAAACCTATGGGACATCACCCATGTTATTCTCTAGGTAGGAGACTGGACAACCAAGAAAGCCAGTGGTGTCATTTCACTGAGTTTGAAGGATTAAGAACCAGGAGTGATGTCCAGGGGCAGGAGACATGGATGTCTCAGCTCAAGCACAGAAAGTGAATGTGACCTTCCTCCACCCTTTTTTTCTGTTAAACCCCTTGATGAACTGGATAATGGCCACCCACACTGATGAGGGACATCCCTTTGACTCAGTTCACCAAAACAAATGCTAATCTCTTCCAGAAACAGCCTCACAGACACACCCAGGAATCATGATTTACCAATTATCTGAGCATCCCTCATCCCAGTCAAATTGATACATTAAAATTAGCTAGGATTGGTGGCACATGCCTATAATCTACTTGGGAGGCTAACACAGGAGGATCACAGGTTAGAGACCAGCCTTCTTAACATATTGAGACCTTGAGCAATTTGTTTCAAAATAAAAAATAGAAAAAGCTTGGGGTATAGCTCTGAGGTAGAATGGCCCTAGGCTCAATCCCAGTACCAAAACAAAAACAAAACAACAGTACTTACTTCACAGATAAATACTGTTTTCCATGTTACTAAATGGAATGTCCTTCACAGTTGATTTTATGAGTAGAACTTGATAAAAAAAAAAATAGCAGGGCGTGGTGGCACACGCTTGTAATCCCAGTACTTGGGAGGCTGAGACAGGAGGATCCGGGTTCACGGCCAGCCTCAGCTACTTAGTGAGGCCCTCCACAACTTTGTGAGACCCGGTTTCAAAATAAAGAATAAAAAATAGGGCCGGGGGCGTAGCGCGGAGGTAGAATGCCCCTGGGTTCAATCCCCAGTACCACAAAAATAAATAAATAAATAAATAAATAAATAAATAAATGTAAGAAGGCACTATCGTTTGTTCCTGTCTACTAGGTACCAGGTATAGTAGTACATGCTCAGACTCCTATGTATACAATATAATGTGCTGTCAAAGTTGTGGGTATTTAGAAAGTATAGAAGCAGTTCTTTGCTTTGCCCATAAATGGGGGGGTGCTTTCAAAGGTTTGAGGAGGATTGAGTAAGAGAGCTGCTTTGAGAGTCCTACAGGTAGAGCAGGAATTCACCTGCAGAAGTGGGGGAAGCCTTTCCTTTAGCAACCTGGAGCATGGGATTGTGGAGACCAGGGGTATTTTTAGACCAAAGGCATTATCAGAAAGGCTGTATCAGTCAAGGACCAAACAGGAACCAAAAGGCACATTCAAATTGGGATAAGTTGAAGAGCTCTTTTACAGTGGGACTATTTAGAGAGTTGTAAATACTGTTTACACTGGGATCAGTAATAGCATTGTCTCTATGAGCCCCGGGACTAGACAGTAAGGGGAACAGTAATGGGAACCACAGTGGAGAGGTATGAAGAGGGGCCTTTCGTTAAGAATGTCAGACTGCAGGGACCTTCCAGGGAGGAACCAGAAGAATAAGCATCTGACCTGTCTCTTCTCTCCTTCCTTTCTCCTGCTGGACCAGACCACCCAAACTTAGCCTGAAGCCAAGAGCCCAGGGAGCCTTTACTGGAGTTCACAGGAGACAGCCTCCTGGGGCACAGCAGGGTGGAGTGTCACCTGGAGAGAAGATACCCAACCCAGAGACTCTATAGTCACATAGCTAGAACCCAGTGGGCTCAAGTTCCAGCTACCACTTTCTTATTAGCTGGATAACTTTGGAATAACTCCCTAAATCTTCACATTAATCCATCTGTAAAATGGGGATAGGAGGAATATGTCTCAGAGTTGTGAGAATAAGTGAGACCCTATAAAACACTTAAGGCAGTGTCTCCATACAGTGTGTGTTTATTACATGCCCGATTCGTTTTAGCAATTACTTTTTGGATAAACAGGACAGTACCACAATTTGATTTGTTTTAAAAAGGTGAGGAGTTTTTGCTGATGCTGTATCCATTCAAAAAGATCAACACAAAAGCACAGGTAAAGTATTCCTTGAAACTTCACACAAATACCCATCACTTGGACCTGGTGTGTTATTTGATGGGAAGAAGAGGAGAAGAGCAGGGGCCGGGATTGATGAGGTGTTGCTGACTTGGATAGACCAAGTCCCCATTTTAAGAAAATTTTGTGTGTGTGTGGTACTGGGGGTTGAACCCAGGGGGATTCTACCTCCAAACTATATCCCCAGCCCTTTTCATTTTATTATTTGGAAACAGGGTCTCACTAAGTTGCTGACAGCCTCATTAAATTGCTGAGGCTGGATTTGAACCTGCAATCCTCCTGTCTCAGCCACCCAAGTACTGGGATTACAAGCGTGAGCCACCATGCCTGGTTTAAGTAAATTTTTTTTCAAATTGTTGTTTGTATTTTGGGGGGTTTCTTTTGTGGATTTTTGTTTATTTTGCTTTTTATTCTATTTCCCTTATTTTCTCCCATCTTTTATTTTAATTTATATTTTTATTGATGTTTATTTGATTTCAATTCATTTTCTCATTGATCCACTGGGGTTTCATTCCTCTTTACTTTCCCTTTTCCTTCACATGCATGTGTCTGCATATGGGTTAGACAGCATTCTTATTTCCATCTGGGTTTTCACTTTCTCTTTCCTTTTTTTTTTTCTTTTGCTGTACTGAGGATTGAACCCAGGGGCATTCTACCTCCGCGCTACACCCCCAGCCCTATTTTTTATTCTTTATTTTGAAACAGGGTCTCACTAAGTTGCGGAGGGCCTCACTAAGTAGCTGAGGCTGGCCGCGAACCCGGATCCTCCAGTCTCAGCCTCCCAAGTACTGGGATTACTTTCCTTTTTAAAAATATTTTTCTCAGCTAGGTGTGGTGGCGCACGCTTGTAATCCCAGTACCTGGGAGGCTGACACCAGAGGACCCGGGTTCGCGGCCAGCCTCAGCTACTTAGTGAGGCCCTCCGCAACTTCGTGAGACCCAGTTTCAAAATAAAGGATAAAAAATAGGGCCGGGGGTGTAGCTCAGAGGTAAAATGCCCCTGGTTCAATCCCCGGTACTGCAAAAAAATATATTTTTTTCTTTTCTTGAGTGTTTGTTTCATTATTGTTGTTACCATAGTCATCTTTTCTATCCCCAACTGATTCTTCTCTACTTTGTACTGTAACTATTCCTGTACTGTCTCCCCCCACCCTCCATGGTACAAAATATTAGGGTGTCCACCTGGACATAAATTGTCCAAACCTGGAGTGAAAACTCTGAATTCCAAAGGAAGGACTCTGAGAAATATTTACTACACTGCCAGTTGCTCTAAATACAAATGAGCTGGAAGATAATTCACTAAATTCCACCCATACATACCCAGGATATGGACAGAGAGAAATGGGACAAGAGACTCAACTCCCAGGCCGGGCATGCTGCCGCACACTTGTAATCCCAGTACTTGGGAGGCAGAGACCGGAGGATCCGGGTTCTCGGCCAGCCTCAGCTACTTAGTGAGGCCCTCCGCAACTTCGTGAGACCCGGTTTCAAAATAAAGTATAAAAAATAGGGCCGGGGGCATAGCGCGGAGGTAGAACGCCCCTGCGTTCAATCCCCAGTACCGCAAAAAAAAAAAAAAATAGGGCCGGGGGTGTAGCTCGGAGGTAGAATGCCCCTGGGTTCAATCCCCAGTACCGCAAAAAAAAAAAAAACAACAGAGAGACTCAGCTCCCCACAAATTGAAAGGAAGTCGGAATAATGTGGGGATTCTAAACAACACACAAGTATCAATAAAACAGTCAAACCGGGGACAGACTATCTTCCTCAATACACAACAATTACTGCCCAGCCCACATGGCAGCCTGGAGGTAACCAGTCAAAGAGGACACTGAAATATCTCAGATGTTCCAGGTCTTATACCCACTTAAAGAGGCAGTGAGGGCTGAGTTTAAACATCCAATTATAAGAAGCAGATGCTAAGGACTAATTCATAGCCCACTTCCACCCTCAGTATGAAAGGATAAATACTACACAGAACACACTAGCAAAAAGAGAAAGCAGGAACTACAAAAACACAACTGCAAAACTAAGAACCCTGAAAATATGGATAAAAAGTCCACCAAGACTCCGCTAAGTCCTCACAACCCCATGACAACGGAAGTCACCAATACACAGGTGGAAAAGACGCCACATGGAGAATTCAGAATTTTTTTTTTTTTTTTGCGGTACCGGGGATTGAACCCAGGGGCGTTCTACCTCCGCGCTACACCCCCGGCCCTATTTTATTTATACTTTATTTTAAAACCGGGTCTCACGAAGTTGCGGAGGGCCTCACTAGGGAGAGAGAGAGAGAGAGAGAGAGAGAGAGAGAGCGAGAGAGCTGAGGCTGGCCGCTAACCCGAATCCTCCAGTCTCCACCTCCCAAAGTACTGGGATTACAAGCGTGCGCCACCACGCCTGGCTGAGAATTCAGAATTTTGATTTTCCATAGGATCAGAGATGTAAAGAATGAAATCAGAGAAATTTTTCAGAATATAAAGGACCCCGCTCTGCACGCCCTGCCTGCATCACGCTCTCCAGTGATGTCACAAAGGACCAGCTGCACACTGTGCACGTGGTCTCCAAGGAGTGGGATCAAGGAGAGCCCTCTCTTGGTCTTTCCGTTTCTTTTTCTCCTTGGATCCAACCCACAGCACTCTGAATGGGTGGCTTTCTTGGTGGGCAAAGTCACAGACCCCGTGGCCCACCCTGTCCTCTGTCCTGACCTGCTCCCCCTGCTGAGGAGGAACACCCCACTGCTGAGTGGGAGCACCTCACTAACTCCCTTCCAGTTCCCGCCATCTACCCTGCCAGCAGGCTCCCCTGCACTGCAGCTATAACAGCTGGCTTTAGCAGAACCCCTCTCCTGCTATCTGAGAGAGATGTTTAGAGATCCCCCGGGCACAGCCTGAAGTGTCCAGTAGCAACTCCAGCCCCTTGGGACCCTCCAAACCCCTCAGGATGGATCTCCAACCCAGATGCAATCTCCTGCCTTCACCACTCCATCAGGGAATCCCATCCTCAAAGGCTAACATGTAAAATATTTAGGAAATATAAATCCAACCAAGGAAGGAAAAACTTTCTACAGTGAAAATCATAAAGCACTGATGAAAAAATCATAAAGGACACAAAACTATGAAAAGATCCCATGTTCATGGACTAGAAGACTTAATATTGTTAAAATGACATAATAAAATAATATTGAAAGCTGGGCGTGGTGGCGCACACTTGAAATCCTACTACTTGGGAGGCTGAGACCGGAGGATCCGGGTTCGCGGCCAGCCTCAGCTACTTAGTGAGGCCCTCCGCAACTTAGTGAGACGCTGTTTCAAAATAAAGGATAAAAAACAGGACTGGGGGTGTAGCTCGGAGTATAGAATGCCTCTGGGTTCAATCCCCAGTACTGCAAATAAATAAATAAATAAATAAAATCTTTTTAAAATTGTATTTTATTTTTGACGTACAGGTATTAACTGGACACATTAATGGGGTTCGCTGTGATATTTCTTTTTTTCTTTTGCAGTACTGGGGATTGAACCCAGGGGCATTCTACCTCCGAGCTCCACCTCCAGCCCTGTTTTTTATCATTTATTTTGAAACAGGGTCTCACTAAGTTGCAGAGGGCCTCACTAAGTAGCTGAGGCTGGCGGCGAACCCAGATCCTCCGGTCTCTGCCTCCCAAGTACTGGGATTACAAGCGTGTGCCACCACGCCCGGCTCGCTGTGATATTTCAACCCATGCATACAGCATGCACTAATCAAACTGAGGCTGCCTTAGTCCACCTTCCCATCCCCCCTTCCCAACCTCTAGTAACCATGATACTACATTCAGGTCAACTTTTTCAAGCTTCCCTGGATGAGAGAGAATATGCAGTACTTGTCTTTCTGTGTCTGACTTAATTTACTTTACATAATGTCCTCTGGTTCCACTCATTTTGCTGCAAATAAAAGGACTTCATTCTTCATTAAGGCTGAATAGTATTCCATTGTGCATAGATACCACATTTTCTTTATCCATTCACCCATCTTTGGGCACATAGGCTGATTCCATATCTTAGGGGTGGCTTTGTTTTTTTGGCACTGGGGATTGAACCCAGAGACATTCTACGTCTCAGCCCTTTTTATTTTTTGTTTTGTTTTGAAATAGGGTCTTGCTAGGTTGCTGAGGCTGGCCTTGAATCTGCAACTTCCTATCTCGGTCTCCCAAGTACTGGGATGACAGGTGTACACCACTGCACCCGGCTTCAAAGTGAAATTTGTGTGTGTGTGTGGTACTGGGGATTGAACCCCATGAACCCAGAGGCATGTTATCTCTGAGCTACACCTTCAGCCCTATTTTTTATTTTTATTTTGAAACAGGGTCTCGCTAGGTTGATGAGAGTCTCACTACTTGTTGAGGCTGTCCTCATACCTGTGATCTTCCTGTTTTAGCCTCCCAACTGGGATTACACATGTGCGCCACCACGCTTGGCTCAAGGTGTGTGTGTGTGTGTGTGTGTGTGTGTGTGTGTGTGTGTGTGTTTTGCCGTACCAGGGATTGAACCCAGGGGCGTTCTACCTCCGCGCTACACCCCCGGCCCTATTTTTTATACTTTATTTTGAAACCGGGTCTCACAAAGTTGCAGAGGGCCTCACTAGGTAGAGAGAGAGAGAGAGAGAGAGACAGGGAGGGAGAGAGAGAGAGAGAGAGAGAGAGAGAGCG